>CAIGRB010001206.1:28215-54228 GCA_903798255.1 Fraxinus quadrangulata | reverse complement strand
GAAAAACTTGAAATAGAATTTACTCAAAATATAATACGGTTTGGCTTCAAAACCGGTTGGTTTATGCTGAAATTTTGACATATGATCCTTGATTTTTTTATTCAAAAAATTACCTTGAATGATTGAGAGAGAGGAGGGTAGCAGTATACCAATGCATATCTGACATGAATGGGGACTACTCAATATTTCTGTATTTAATTTTTGACTTTATAATTTTGCAGCGCATGGTTTGGCTTAATGCAGATGCTTTTCTGACCTCCCAGCTGTAGACGTAAAAAGCTCCACTTTTTCCATTCTTCTCATCTTTAGCTTCATTATCATAGAGTGAGTTACTCGTAAGTAAATTCATATTTTGTTGTTGAAATAAGTTACATTTTTAAGTATGGTAAATACAGGATTCTCAATTTAATGAAAATTTTGATGCTCGTTTTAATTCAACGACCTTTTAATTCGATGTGTATTCACACTTTGTTATCGTTGCCCTTTCTCCTTTTCAAACCTCATTTGGCGTTTTCTTAATTTCTGGATCATACAATTGACGGAACGGATGTCTAACTATACATTCTAGTTTTCGTCCTAACTTATCCCGACCTCTGAAAAAGAACGAGTTAATTTTTAATATTTTATTATAGTTAAATGATCAGTATGCAATTATAAAAATCGTTTAAATTTTTGTTACGTCGTTAGATGACCACATTTGTTTCTTAGGGCCTGTTTGGTAGGGCAATAGACAAGTCAAAAGTTGATTCGGAAATTAAGAAGATATTTTGAACATGTTTGAATAATTTTTTAGAAGTATTTTATTTGATTAGAAGAAATTTAAAAGGAAGTTGACGTAAAATAACTTTTTCATGAAAAAGTGGAAATTATGTCGAATGGACCCATGATTTGGATAGGTGTCTAAAAAATTGAAGTGGACTGTAAATAATAGACACTGATTACGAAATATAATAAAATCGATTTTTTTTTTTTCAACAATTGAAGACGAGTTTAGTACGATAACAATACATGGAGAGCCCGTGGTGCAAATTTCCCTATAAATACCCGTCTACTATGACCTTACTTGCCATCCCATTCCATTTTCACTCCACTACAACTCTCTAAGATGGGACGCTACGCAGCTGTGTTCTTCATGCTCATGCTTGTCATGCTCACAGGTTTGTATCTTTCCTTTCTTTTTCTAATCTTTGAAGCAACTCTTTCAAGGCACATTTGGCATGCACGACTAGGTGTCAAACTGTCCTGCCAATTAAGGGTCAAATAGCTTGACGCTCCCAATCTAGACTTGACATGTACCATGAACCGTTCCACCCCTGCGGTTGGGTCGTGATCTTTAAGGGCTCATGGCCTGCCAGAGCCACCCGCTGTCTCGAGCTGCCCGTGTAGGCATGGACAAAATTTGTAAACAGTTATAGAAAATTTCGAAAAGGAAAATTGTTAAAACTCTTTTTTCACGTACCCAAAATTTTTTAGGCCCAACACACTTGAATAGCATGATTTTGGCAGGAGTCGGTCCTTTGCATGCATAAAATAAGATTTTTACCTTTTTTCCCCAACTAAAAAATGTTAATTCAGCTGTAATTATGACATTCAGAGAACCAACTAAACAATGTTTTTTGTTAGTGATTAACACTATTAATTTTAATTTCATTAACTACTGATTGACTTATTAAATCTTGTGATTCTTGAATATTTTTGTTAGGTCCACTAATGGTGGCAGAGGCAAGGACTTGTGAATCCCAAAGCCACCGGTTCAAGGGAACATGTTTGAGTAAAAGCAACTGCGCGGCGGTTTGCCAGACTGAGGGGTTTCCCGACGGCCAATGCAATGGACTCCGCCGCCGTTGCTTCTGCTCCAAACATTGTTAAAAATCACCGCCTCGACGGTGGCTGTCTGTGGTGGTGTTGGCCATCAATTTTCCTAAGAAAATTATGTTCTTTAATTAGTGGTACTCATGGTCTTTGGTGTATTATTAAGTAGTGTGTAATAATCTGTGAGATGTTTCTAATAACACGTTTAAGTGATTTTGTACTAAACAAAATTACTTTCACTTTATATGATCGAAAAAGTCTAATAACACTTTTATGTGCTAGATAATTCATAATATTAGACATAGCTCGACAATATTTTAAACCATAAAATAATACAGATTGCACGAGAAAAAATGGAGGAGACGAATAGATCTCAAAATAATTGGGTATTTCACACAAACAAGGAATACTTCTGCATCTTTAAAAGATCAAGAACTGAATTTTTTTTGAATTATTCTTGTTGTACATAATTCCCCCCAATAGGAGGTCGTCACTTGTCAATTTGGTAACCAATTAAGTAAAAAATTAAGTACGTGTAGCATGGTTGAATTTTTTTTTGCTGCAATTGAAGAAACTGATAATTTTGGATCACAGGAAAGTTATTCAAAAATGCTACAATTTTTAATTACATCTACGACTTAGCCACGTTTGACAAATTTATAAATCATTTATAAATTGATCAAACTTCATTTTCAACCATAAATTTCAATGAATTGACAATTAATATCCATTCATCTGCTACTCATTTTTATCTATTTATAAATTTTCCTCAAAATGGAAGCATACATAGCCAAATGGGATGGAAGGACGCGATTATGGTATTTGTTCAAAACAAAATTTTAAATAAAAATTTGTGTTATTTCTAATTGTTTAAACTTAAGATTTGAGAGACTACAATCATTAGTTCAAGTGTCGCAATTATTTATTTACGTTTTTTACGGCCTTGTTAAGGATAAAATTTACATAAATCTATTTATCCGTCCTTAAACCTTTGAAGTCTTTAAATAAACAATGTCCCTGCAGAGACCATTTATTAAAGATTTCTCTTGGGCTGCCACTATGCTTAGACTAATGGTATTTACCTTTATTAGAGATAATTATCATATGAAAAGATTAATAAAGTGAATCTCATATTCATAAATTTAATTGGCATAATTATTTTTTAGTCTATCGGTTTAACCAAGCATGCTCTCACAACAAAAGAAACTAAAATCTCATATACAAGTAGCAGTTCCATCCTAAAATTTGGCTAAGTGAACTAAATCTGCAGGATAGCAAAA
This sequence comes from Fraxinus quadrangulata, assembly GCA_903798255.1. Lineage (NCBI taxonomy): Eukaryota > Viridiplantae > Streptophyta > Magnoliopsida > Lamiales > Oleaceae > Fraxinus > Fraxinus quadrangulata. Next base: position 51,136 of record CAIGRB010001206.1, on the reverse strand, counting down.
TTCATAACCTTAAGCAAAGAAAACTTTACTAACTTATCATTGTAATGGTATAAAAATAGCTGAAATTCAATCTTATTGTGGTGCATTTCCAATATGCTTATAGTTACAGGCATGTAAAATACATACTGCGCAGTTCAATACAAAGAAGATTGTGACCCAAAAAAATGCCTAATGGAATAACAAGGGCCTTTTAATGGGTAAATCTCTGGATCGCGGATGAAGGATCAACGTCAGTATAGTGAAAAAAACATGCTTGAAGACCACTAATGGGGACTGCAAATGGTACGAAGGTCCTTTACAGCGTTGAAGAAGCAGAAGAATATAATGTTGATTCATTTAGGAACTCTGCATGGACAAGGCTATTCACAAAACTCCCGAGCATAATGGCACAGCTCTACCATAACTCTCTAATAAGTCTGCCCAAACGAGAAAACTGGAACCTTAACCTTTTCGATCTGGCTCGTGCCAATGAGGGATTCAAATTCAGGATATGTTCTGGCATGAAATCGTGCCTTGTCAATAAACCCACAACCGGAATTTGCTGGAAAAAGCAATAACGCCATTTGAATAAAACTAGGACCATGGAGAAGCACTGGAAATACAGACATGCATGTTCATATGCTTACATGTGCTTGTGATACAACTTGTGCACATAGAACTGTTGCATCATAACTAGTAAGAAGTTGTAATGGAACTTCATTCAATGAGAAAGCATAACCCGTAGTATTTTCAGGATCACAAGGAAAAGAAGAAAACTTGGAGCATGTAATAAGTTTAAAAGGTTCACTTATGAGTTAAATAAGTTCTAAATTGAATACTTTCTTTTTTTTTTAATATTGTGTAAGTTGGAATAAGTTTTTGATGGTAAGGTAGTTAGGCAAGAGTTAATTTCAAAATAAGTAACTTGTTCACTTAAAAGCAAGAAAATAATATAACAAATTCAAACATGTTTGGAAACAAAAAAGTTAATTAAAATGATCTTTTACATTATTTAAGCTTAGCCAAACATACCATGAAAAGATAAACATTAAAAAAGCATGATGGCTGTCAAGTGTCAACAGACAGAAAAGGAGAATAAGGGTCATCATAATTATGCATTCAAGTAAAACTGAAAGGCATCTCAAGCATGTGAAATACTTCAGATGCACCAGTAGAGCAAGAAACAGTTAAGAAAGTTGATGGGACAAAATTTCTTACCCCAGAAACCTTGGGAACAACCAACAGGTGCCTTAAGCCAACTTCTCTGAAAAGTATGAGGGCCTTTGCTAGAGACATTGTCTCTACAACGGTGTATGGTGTTGCATTGGTGAAAGGATGCAAATCTATGAACATTTCCATCTCTTCATTTGACAATTCTATGTCTTCAATTTTATCACCATTACCCAAACCCTTTTTGGCAAAATCATTAGAGGAACACTGTAAAAAGGCATCAGGGCCAATTGGTGCTGGAGTTTGCAAGAAAGCTTTCTTCTTTAACAATGTGATAAGATGGGCTCGCAGGATTAAACCAAATAGAACTGGGGACTCAGAAAGCGGGGGCTCATCTACCACCGGGAACCCATTATGTCCCGTGGTTTTGAGAACATGTACTATATTACCAACCTTCTCAATGCCATGGAAGATCTGTAGTGGCCCTGTAACCACATCACAAACTGTCAATTGCCTCATATATGGCTCTGCATGAGTTTCTAAATAAGGAAAACCCTTTAATTTCATTATGAGGTCATATATATTTCCATTAAATGCATCGGCTACAGTCTTGGAGATAAGAAGAACAAGCATTATAAGTGGCAGCAACAATAGATTGTTGGTCAGTTCAAGAATTATCACACCCAAGGAAACTGTCATCCTCATAGATCCCCCAAGAAGAGCAGCTGAACCCAGAACAGCAAAAAGACCATGGTTTAAGTTCGAGTGTGAACCAATTATCATCCCAATAAAACGTCCATAAGCTGCACCTGTCACGATAACTGGCACAAAGAGACCCGCAGGAGCCACAATTCCATAACTAAAAATGCTGAGGACAAAGCACGTAACAAAGAAAATTAGCATTGATAAGCGATGGAACTCTGAGTCGGTGTCTTTGCTGAAGAGGTTCTTGATTGCATCGTCATTGGTGTTGAAAAAGAGACTTGCAAGATCGTTATAATGACCAGGAGCGCACTGAAATTTCTTGTAATTACCAGACCGGCCAATGGTTGGACAAGGCTCTGATGTATCTGATGGACAAGAACGGCAAGACGCAAGCCATGGTAATCCAAATAGAAGACAGGAAGTGAAAATGGAGATACAGCAAGCCAAAATTATCTTGTAAAAGATTCCTTTTCTGAGACGAAGATAGAAGAACAAGGTGAATAATTTTCGAAGTGGTAACACAGTCGGATAATTCTCGAAGTGATAAAACAGTCGGGCTAAAATGATATCTGATCCACATAATAACAGCATATAATGAAGCGAAGGATGAAAAGTAAAAAAATTGAAATCTTACTTGTTAATAAAATTATAAAGTTGGAGAACCTTATTTAGTAGAAAATTGTAGATACTTCCTAACATGCCCCCTATGACTCCAAGAACGAGAACAGGAGGCACATCCCTGAGGTGATAAGATATGTTTGCTGAGGTAACATCATACATAATCAGACCTCCTTTACCAAATAGTCCGCATTTGCCTCTCAAACAAACATCTATAAGGGCCCGAAGGACAATTGTAACAACGGCAGTAGTGAAGTAAGCTCTCCACAGAAGAGCACTTCTCCACCTGCAGAAGAAAATCGTGAATGGGTGACTTCAAGGAATCTCCACACTATCACATAGTTTATAATCACCAAAATATTAACATCATTCAGTTATGTATGCCAATAATTCATAACATTGGAAATGTCTTGCCTTAGAATATCAAGCGCTGAATAATTGTGCTCAGAAAATAGCTGACATAAGAAGGAATAGTCACTATTGAGAATCCGGCCAAATAATTAAAGATGTGAATAATATGAGCAATATGAAAAATAATGGATCACACAACAACCAAGGTTTTTTGTGAAAGAAGAGGAGAATTTATTATACCAAGAAACTAAAATTATTTTATAAGATTTGATACTCTCAATCTAAATATAAATCTAAACAATTCTCTCAATTTTCTAATGTACATAATAATGATCAAATTGTTATGTTGAGTCTAATGAAGAGTCTACACCACGTGGATATAGAAGCCCAATCTTGGAGTTCTGGATGAAGTAGATCACAAGAATCGGTGTTGGGGAGCTGGCCGCTTGTGTCCCTTGCGCGCTGTTGGCGCCTCGCGTTCCAAAACACTTTTTCATTCATTCCAAAAAAAAATTCCCAATCAAACTCCTAATCCATGATGAAATTTGAGCCCTTATCAATCTAGACTTTCAAACCAAAATTATCCAGACTTTCTCCTTGAATCAAACTTCCAAATCACATGGAATTTGAGTCAGAACATAACAGTTACCCCGTAGAACCAAGCTTCCCTACAATCTAGTAAGATGAAACAATAGTTTGTGTTATGAACACAGGACTCGTCTCTACTGTAACTTGCAGCAAAAGGGTGTAAGCATACATAAAAAAAGTATTTATTGCGGTTGAAAACAACCATAAAAGTAGAGTGTGTGTGTGTGTTCATATCATGGGTTTAAGTTATACCAAGATGCCATTTCTTCAAGAGCAAACAACACACCACCAACAGGAGCACGGAAAGCAGCAGTAATTCCTGCAGCTGATCCACAAGTTACAAGATCTCGCCTGTCTCGATCATTTTCGAAAACTTGCAACCACTTCCAGGTCAACCCATATTTCTTTGACCCTCCCTGACCCATTATCGCAGCTATGCAGGCACCAGTATGGACCATTGGCCCTGCCTTTCCAATATTAAGAGATGCTGACACAGCGGATATGCTACCAACAATCTGTGTATCAGGTAAGACCTCAAACTCAAAACTGATTGTGCCGAATTTAAAGATAAGAAAAGGACATAAGATCTCAAGCAATGGCCAGAACAAAAGTTTCGAAGGAAGTGGTCCAATACCAGAAAAATATGGTGCAGTAACTACATAATTTTTAACAGCCTCCAGGTTGAGGCATATAAAAGTTATAGTGGAACTTGAACAAAGATACAGAAAGATGATAAAAAGGTGGATGATGGCTTTACATATTTATGATGCTCAAGTAACAATTACTTGTCTCTTCTCTCACTTCTAATATCTTCCTAGCTGTAACTGTAGAAAACAGTTAATTGAATTAATTCACGAAGTTCTGTGCCATGCTGCTCCTCCTCTGGAACTCGTAATTAACATAAACAAAGATTTCCAATTTCTTGACCTTACTTGAAACTGGGAAGGTATGCTCCTCGTGAAGGGAATGGAAAGTGGAAAGCTGGATGGCAGCAAAAGGGGGCAACTAAATGCACATTAATGATGTATTTTTTTATTTTTTTTTAAAATGGTAAGTCAATCAGTGTTATCAGGCTGAATAATCTGAGTTGAGTTTATTCAGCTTGGAATGGGGATGTAAAGCCTGTCAAAAATTGTTATACAACTGCAAAAGCATAATTGGATTATTGGCACGCACCTTGAATCTTGCACAAGTAATGCTTTTCCTTGGAGTAACTTGATTACGATATTAAATCACATCTCCACTATTCTAATTTGGACCAATATCCGTTACAATAGTTATATGTTGGTCTTGGAAGTTCAAGGCTCTGATTAAAGTAATTTAAATCACGGACTACTTTTGCTTCCTAAAAAGTCCACTCCACAGAAAATTATCAAATTAATACATAATCCTTGAGTAATCGAGCAATTCTCCAACGGAATAATATCCTGGTCGAAAAACAAAGAGTGCGAGAGAGGGCATTGCTATCCAATTACTTGAATCCCAAAATACCTTGACAAACAGAGTTCGCAGAGAAAATATTGCTGGTGCGTCGACACCATTCAGGTAAGCCTTAACCTCTGGAATGCCCGAACCAGCAGCCTCTGGCGCTATTAGAGCAGTTATCAGACTCGCAAACAGTGTCAAACCAAGATTTGAAGATGCAAATACTAGGAAAGCCGCCACGTACCTGTTCTCAAATTCACAACCAATTAAATATAGAAGAGTACAAAAGCAGAAATATTTTGAAATAATATTTTTCATAAAAGATGAACGTTAAATGAAGTTAAACAAAAATAATTAAACTTCAAACGCATGTGAACTTAAAAGAATCGAGATTTTACTTTCTGGCTAACATCATGTTGGAGGTGATAACGAATTTTGTGCCAGCAATGTTTTCAATGGCAAGGTTGTTGAAGAACCCAATGAGGCTGACGACAAGTCCAATAAGAAAACACAGCATCCATTTTGCGAAAGTGTGTTGAAATTTCTGGATCGTCCCTCTGATCCACCAATCTTGCTCGAAAAGATCATTTTCTAAAAGCCTGCATAGGTAAGCTTCACTTAATTACATTGCAAATGTTTGTCAGAATAGAAAGACGAGAGGCAAAAAAGACTAAGAAAATAAGTGTCTCTTCCATTTTTAAAAGTACAAGCAAAAGAAAGCAGAGGTAGACAATTGCCTTCCATTATTCTTTCCACAAATTTTTGAGAATTTTTTGTACGAGACAAAATTTTAATTGACATCATAACACATCAATCAAAAACCAAATCATAAGCTCGTAAAAAAGGGGGTCAATTACGAATCGTTCAATATATACGCAGCGTCATTGCACACTCCCTCAGCGAGTTCCTTCCCTTTATTAATGCTATATAAATATATATCTCACCCAGACGTAACTATATATAGAGAGAAAGAGATTATGTGCGTGCACAGCAGAAATAGCAGAGTTTGTACTCATAATCGAGGCTTTCGATAGGGCAAAGATTGGAGCCAACAATTGCGACTTGCGAAGTATTATTAAACTGCGACGGTTGAAGCTCCAGTGGCTGCTGCTGCTGCCGTTGATATTGAAGCAGTGGCTCATACAGCAGCACCGCTTTCTCTTCTTCGGCAACCGCCGCAGATGCCGACACATTTGGAATCTCCGTCGACATCAGAATTTACAAGGGATAAAAAACAAAGAATTAAAGCGATTTAATATATAATGAATGTTGAGTTGTGGCGTAAAAGGACAGTTACAATTCACGTGTCCTAAACAAAAGGCTCACATTAACTTACAATTATTGGATGAATCATGCTACACAAATACGTCGAGCGAAAGGAATTAAAAATTGAGCAACACGTGTTGTTGCATTAAAATTTAGTCACACGTGCTGCCAACAAATTACCTACCCTTGTTATCCAATATTAGTGATACTAGAATGTTAATTTAGATAACTCAGGTTAATAGTTCAATAAAATAAATCATATAATATTGTATTTAAGTGAATTCATCGTTTAATAGTTGTCACTTAAATCGATATTTAACATCGATGATACTGAATAACGTTATTTTTTTCAATTATCCACATAAGATTGAGAATAAGTAACTATTTAAGCACACAATTCTCTGTTTATTTTGTTTTCTTTTTTCTTCTTTAATTATTTAGTTAAATTGAACCGATAGAGAATAATTAGAGAGATAACTATTTATGTAGTCGGATACGTGCAAGAGTAACACAGTCTTAGGATACGTTAGAGACGAATGATTACTGTCATTGTCGCAATTTAAATTGTGAATATATTACGTGCTAGACATTTCTTTAAAAATACGAATTAAGTTTTTAATTATTCTGCACCTATACAAAAATATTACACTAGTCCTTTGCAATTTAATACACTTCTCTTTATTAATAATTAAGTTTTTTACTATTATTTATTACCAATATTGAAACACTTTTAACTTCACAGTTAGTTAAAATCATGGGGGCTATTTTAAATATAAGTTAAAATTCAAGGATGTAATTGAAAAGTTTTTATTTTGTTTGTCAATAGTGTGTTGGTCACTTAATTAAATTTGTCCTGCGTTGGGTGAGAAGTTTTTCTTTTTAATTTCATAACAAGAATTGACAAAATTAATATATATTCTAAACCACCCCCCACCCTCTACTAAAATCACGTCAGCTTTTTGCATAAAATAAATATAAATTATGTGGCGGGTAATTTTGCCCACCTCCTAAAAAGAATGAATAATATTATCTAACATTAGGGGTGTAAGAGCACTAGTCTAAGTGATCGCACTTGATATAATTAATTAATCATTTTATTTCATGTAATTGCCACCTAAAATGATACTTAAAATTATGTGTGCTGAATAGTATTACTTAGAAAGGATGCAAGCGGCAAGTGACATTAAAAAGACGGATAATTTTTATTTATATTGCAAAATAACGTATAATAATGAAGGGATAATAGTACGTACATTTGGCTCCCAATCTTAGAAAATATATGTCCTTAATTTTAAAAAATAGCACTAAACAATCTCAACGTCCGAAGAAATAGACATGGTAGGTCTCTAATGAAAGAATCCAACATTTCAACTGTTAAATGTCAAATAAAAGATAAAGTTACCTTCCTCTTTAATAAACAAAAAGCAAAAGAGAGACAAACTTTAAAAAAAAATAACCAAACGTCCCCTTCAAAAATAAAGAATAACAGAGGGGTCTCTCTTCCTTCGCTCCAACCACCATCTCTCCCACTTATCATCTCACCTCAATTCCACCTTTCCAAAATCCACCACTGCACCTACCATTTTTATGGGAGGAGAGGAACGGGGGCGAGGGGGATCCCCCTTTTCTGCCATTTTCAGAAAAGCAGAAAAGGTCCTCCCGTCCCATAAAAATGGTAGAAAAGTGATGGTGGCAATCAATTTAGGAAAGGTTGAGAGGTTGGGATGGAAGAAGATGACCGGTAGGATAGGTGGTTGTCGCTTTTGACGGATGGGATGAAGAAAGAAGATGTGCTCTTTGTTGTTCTTTATTTTTGTTGGTACATTTATGTTTTTATTCCTCGTTTCATTTTTGTTTTCTCTTTCAACTTTTATTTGTTCAAAGGGAGGACAATTTTGTCTTTTCATATAACCTTAACGACTAAACTGGAAGATATACCATGCCTATTTCCTCAAACATTGGGATACTTGTTGCTATTTTCAAAAGTTAAAGATATATTCCCATACAAATTTGAAATTCAGTACCCAATATGCTATTATTATCCCTTCATTGTTATCAATTATTTTACAAAATAAATAAAAATTATCTGTAATTTTTAAGAACCATGCTATGTGTACAGACATATTCATCAGATGGAGTTACATGTTGCCAAATGACAACATTTTATTGGAATTTGACCAAAAAATAAATTTAAAACATCCAATCAAGGCTGTCATCTCAGCCCACGTACACTTCCTAGCAATCTCCTATGTACAAGAGGCTTATTCTCATTTTTAATGCCACTTGCCTCTACATTCTTTTAGAGTGTGGGAAAAAATACATGCCACGTAAATTTTCTCAACCCAAGTTATGAAATTTCTCACCAAGCGTATGACAATTAAGGAAGCGATAAATGTACTGTTTAAAATTATGTCCTTAAATTTGGATTTACATTCAAAATAGTCCCCAAAATTTTAACATCCTTAAAAAGTATTATGTTAATCTCAATGATTAAACTTGTACAGATTTAAGTTTGATAAATTTGGAATGCTCCTGTAAAAGCATAACTTACATACAAATATTCTATTATTCTAGAATATTTTTTTATTATTGTCAGGTCCTGTGCAATACTACAAATCAAATGTGTCATTGGTCTTATGATATATCTCAGTATCGAGGATGATACCAAAGATCTGTATTTGTTTATAAACTTTTCTGGCGGATGGGTAATACCTAAAATAGCTATTTGCGATACTATGCAATTTGTGTGACCAGATGTTCATACAATATGCATGGGATTAGCCGCGTCAATAGAATCTTTTATCTTGGTTGGAGGAGAAATTACCAAACGTCTAGCATTCCCTCACGCTTGGCGCCAATGAGGTTTTTTTGTATTTGAGAGAAAAAAGAAGATTATGCCTTCACCATATGAATATTAAGTAATAATAGCATGGCACTTCGAATTCGATATGCAAAATTTTTGTATTGTTTTTTTTCAAAAGATTCGATTATGTATGGAGAGAGTAAGACCACAAATTCATATCTATATCACTCTCTTTAAGAAACATGCAAAGTTGATAATGTAGTTTTATTACATGAAGAAGTAGGTGGTTGAAATACACCAAGATATCAAGTCGAATTACCACAAATCAGAAAGCTGCTGAGGATAGACTAGCACTTCTTGCTACGTGACGTGCCACAAAGGACACGACAAGTGGATTTACGAGATGCGGCGCCTCGTCCTACACAGAAAGTAATGTTTATTGTAGTAAGAGGACATTAACATTTCTAGGAGTTCAAATGAATTGTGATAGTAAATTTAAGAGATGTACGTGAATTTTCTGGGTAGACGTGGAGAGAGAGAGAGAGAGAGAGAGAGAGGAACCTGAGGACAGTGACCAACATTAGGCAGGACAACAAAATCCTCTACAGAATCAAATTCAGCACAGGCTCTCCCGAGATCAATCGGTTCCCATGGATCCCTTTCGCCCCATGCCACCAAAACAGGGCACTGCAAAGAGGTGATGCATTAAGAAATGTTGTTATAGTCATATGAGCAAAGAAGCGCCAAAAAAGATGACTGAACGCATAACAAAGTTCAGTTTGAGAATGTGACCTTCACTTGGGGGAGTAGTTCCTCAGGAAGTGGCCCCCCTGAGTAACATATGAACTCAAGAAACACATCTGCAGCACCAGGCTCAAGTCCTGGTCGAAGAATTATGTCAACTAATTCATCCGTCACCTGGGATGTGTCATTATAGCACTGAAATACATTCATCAGGACCAGTAAGAATGTAATATAGCATGTGATTCTCAGAAAAAACAAAAAAAAAAGACATTGACGCAGTTGTCATGAACTTGCAGCGTAAATTAGACATGAAAAAGTTAAAACCATTTTTCAATCATGCTATTAATTATTAGAGGCTTCTCATGGAACTATTGAATTGATTTTTATCCCCTCGAACATAATTACAGCGATTCAATGCCTGAAACTTCTTTACAGGTTTTAAAAACTCTCACTTCAGATGTCCCCTGTAAATATCATTAAATTATTGATTATGCTGATCAAATGGAAATATTTGTCATATCAAATCAATAGTTAAGTTTGTATCAATATCCAATAACAAATTATCAGCTACTTCTCCACATTCTGCATACAAAAACTGGTAATGTAGATCCTCCTTTACAGTTGTTTACCTGACAAAGAATGTTCCTCACTGAGTCTGGTGTGGCTACAGCTTTAAAGAAGAATTTTCCCACACCAGTATTCCTGATGAAATGCACAAACACAATGAAATCCTCGAACAGTGACTAAAAATTTAAGACTTGATAGAATTAAAAATCCAACGAACCAAACTCACCTCAGCAAACTCTGGAATGATTTAATAAGAGGTCTCCCATACCAGGGTTGCTTCTTTATGTGCAGCATACGAAGCGATATATTTAAGAGAAAAATGCCCCTACAAATTTCAGGCTTCATGACTGCTGCCTGGAGACCAACAACTCCTGCATTTAGCAAGCACATAAAGATTGTTTGCATCATATAATTAACTGTTTTCAGATGACAAATACCTAGGAAGCATGGGCCTATGCTCTTGATCTTCTAGTTAAATTGGTTAACTTAGTATACATACCAGGTAAATACACTAGATGAGGTAAAACCACTAAAAGATACTAATCGAATCGCTTGTGGAAAAAACTGGGTCTCAAGATTCAATGTTGTAGCTCCAAAAACAAAGAGAATTTCAGATATGCTGCATAATGCAGAATTATGAGAAATCTAGGAACAGAGCTACAATTCCAGATCAACATTCCCCAATGTAAGATCATATCAAACATGGAGAAATAGATATAAGAACTTCAGAACAACCAATACGGTAAATTAAGCGTTTAATACTGTTAGTGCGTGTTTAATAAAACTAAAAGCAGAATAACGGATGTTGAAGTCTTAATAACAAAAGCAGATATTGTACAGGCCTAATCTTCAAAACTCAGTAGGTGAATGTCATTTTAAGATTAAGAAATTTTGTAGGAAATATTGATTTCTTCAAAAGATAATGTACTCACAAGAATGGAAGTGTGTGGCTGTGCATATAAATGTCCATCTTCTGGCCCAATAAGCACAACGAACACCAATACAACTAAAAAATGAAAATAGAACAGGATAATCAACTTAATTTTGTTTTCTTACCAACAATTCTAAAATTATATGCTGAATGGAAATTATCCACACATTAGAAGCACAAAACCATTAGTTCCATATTTCATGGAAAGGAAATGCTATAATAAAGATCACCTCCAATGGAGTTGCAGATAAAGAAGGCTTGATCCTTGACAACATCAGTACAGAAGTCATTCAATTGGCTGGCCCATGTTTCAAATGTGTATAAGGAGTTTAGTCCAAGCTCACGAGGATTTGGTTTGTCTGAATAACCATAACCAATGAGATCAATTGAGTAAACCCTGTGTCCCTCCGCGAGAACTGCTATATTTTTCCGCCAGTGGTCACTGTTGGAGATATAAAATGGAAGACACAAATGTCCATCAAAATACAACAAATTGCATCAAAATGCAAAGAATCAATGTTTCAATGATCAAATTAAGATGAAAAAGTACATTTTTAAACGTTGAAAAATGTAAAGCTAAACCGCTTTCTTGCCATTCCTACATATTTGACACACATGGAGTGAGAAGGCTCATACATTAAAAGGTAAAAAAACACTACTCTGCTATGCAGTTTAGTCAGTAGTACCTATATTAAATAGTTGATGGGAAGAAAAATATCAGTGTAGACCTGTTTGCTCCAAAACCATGAACCAAAACCATGGCAGGTCCACTACTTCCAGAATACTGGTAGCGAATAGAATAACCTCTCCAGTTCCACATACTACAAGACAAAAACATATGAAATAAAAAATAGAAATTAGAATTTCTGAAATTCTTTCAATAAATATTTGATTCATACATACGTAGACAAGGGAAAATAACAAGTATCTCTAGCTCATAACCCCTATAACCTCATAGTAATTGATAGAATGCAGCAAGCCTACTAACATCAAACTTTTTACTGGTGTATAAAAACTGGGTCATGTCCAGGAAAAAGTTTGTCACCTATGTTAAAATATTGGAACAAATAAATTGAAGATGGACAGAGAGTTGATTAACAAGAGCCATTTTAGTATTATGACAAATGAAGTATGCATATGTAAACAAAACATCACACAATCCCGTGACTGGACTCATTGCTTTATAATGCATGTTGGGCCCTCATTCAACAAATTAAAAGACATTAAAGCCAGCACAGTAGCAGTTCAATATAGTGGTAGGATGACATTATGCATATGGTTTTCATTGAAGACGTAATTTAAATAAATTTGCTTACCCTCTAACAATTTAAACTTTTAGATAAAATAATTCAACGTAGTATCACAGCAGGCAGTCTTAATTTTAACTCTCACCTCCACCTATTTATGAAATTTGTGTCTGTTAGTCCTTCAATGAAAAACTAAATCTGGCCTATGAGAGCAAATTGAAGACATAATTTACATATATAGGTTTATCCCCTCTATAAGTGCTTTAGCTTCAGGATGAGGTGGTTCAACACTTCTCAATTCAACTTATTAACATGTTATTCCCATATGTTATCCTGATCTCTCTCTCTCTCTCTCTCTCTCTCTCTATGTGTGTGTATGTGTGTGATTTCTTTATTCTGGTTTCAGCCACAAATTACACATCTTTTACTTAATTTCTGACTTCATGTTAATATTATTACCTCGCCTATTAATTATCAATGCCACTTGTAGATATAAACTGAAAATATAAACACATCTAGGTTATTTATCAAGTCTTGTTTATCTCCAGTTAGTATTATTTACCATCTCACAAGTAATTATTAGCACATCATTCCCTAAGTAACCACCTTGCAAGGTGCATAGTTCAGTCCGGGTTAGTATATTGGGACAGAAAAATCCTCTCTCAGATAAGCTTATTCCCACAAGGGCTAAACTATCGCCTTGATTTCCTGCACTGCATGACCTGGTTTGCACTTCAGGTTTTAAATTTTTTCAACATAGGGATGCAAGGAGAAAAGTCAGCTACATGGAAAGTCATTACACATAATCGCCAGGAAGCTCACTTTTATATGAATTTTGATAAGAATAAGATTATTCTTTTTTTATCCTTTGGATGGATTCCTTGGGGAGGCGAGTTTGATCTTTGAGCGCGTGCACTTGTATCACCACTTACTTCTTCTCTACGTCTTCATTGTCAAGTGGTATCAGAGTATTAGCATCAATGGCTGGTCACCGTGAAAGACAAAAAGTTGTTCAACCAACAGTTTATGACAGAAACCTCCATTATAACAAATTAGAAGATTTAAGGAGACCAGTACAACTCCAATGACTTGGGGACGAACACGCAATATCAAGACTCACGACGTACCCATCAAGTAATACCAGAGTATACCACATACCATCACCTACAAGCCTGGTGTATGGTACCCACAGCTGTTACTGACCGAAGCAGCAGACGATAGAAAACCAACTTAATGCCCATATAAAACCGTAACTTCGCAATTGATGCCTGAAACTTGAGCTGAAGCCATCAGCAACCAACTCAGGTAGTCATAGACACTATCCTGCCACCAATTCACACCTAGCCACGAATTATTCTTGGCATCCCATCTCAGTGCCATACACATTACAACATGTTTGCCTAAGTTTCGAAGTTACTTTAAGTGACTTTTTTTGACAAACATTCTCTAGAGCATTTTAGAAACTTTTTTTTTTGTGTAAAAAATTACTCTTTTTCATAATTGTGTGATTTGCAATTTCTATAGATGTTTGAATTCATACTCGTAACCCGAGAAATATATTTTTTGTAATTTGTAGAGAGAAATGCAATGCAATTCTGGTATAGAAGTGCTACTTGTACAGTATTTTGTACAACTTTGTTGACAGAAAGGCCAAGTGGCAACCCCTATTGGGGGGGCGCCTATTGCGGCTCCCTACTTGGCTATTTTGTCAACAAAGTTGTACAAAATTATGTACAAGTAGAATTATTGATTCTGGTATTATTTTCATTGCTGTGTTTATTTTATCTTCAATTCATAGTTTCTTGCTGTGTTTATTTTATCTTCGATTTATAGTTTCTGACATAATTCACAGCTTCTCAAATTAAGTAGCTAACTAATAATCACACCCAACAAACAATACAAATGGCGCTTCCTCAATTTCAAATTCTGAATACTTCTTACATGAATGCATGCATACATCAAGATTTACTGAATTCAGTTACCAAAGTTGGCAAAAATTATAAAAAATAAAAGGGTAACCACCATAAACTAAATTATAGAAAAGAATACTACCTGGTTTTAACTTCAATTTGGGGCGTGTTTTTTTTGGCATCGCCATCAACTAAACAGTCATCCACTAGTGAATTAGAAATGGAAAATTTACAGTTTGGGAGACTAAATCTTGAAGCTGTATTAGAAATCAAGAATTGGAAGGAGAAATGGCGGGTTTTATTGTTAAAGGGGATTGAAGAGGACGCTCTCTTGATTGTTTTATGGGACCATAAATCGAGTTTGTACATGGAGATTGTTAAAGAACTAGCCATTGTATTCATCAGTGCGTGTTGAATGGGAGTATGCAAAGAATTAAAGCAAGATTTGAGGTAGAATTAGAGCCACTTGGATGCTTCTGCATCCCCTATTTTCCTTCTTCTTCTCCCTCTCATTTGGTGCTATTTCAATATTGGATTTCGTAATACTTTTTATTTATTTATTAAAACCAATTTAAATTTACGACATAAATAAAAGAGCAATGCTATTTAGCCCAGTCATCATTGGGGTTGCAAGTGGCATCAATGTAAAATTAAATGATAAGTAGAATTAAATTACTACATTTTATTTACCATATCATCTAATATCATCTAAATTGGGGATGCAACCCCAGTGAGATTACATAGCATTATTCTAAATATAAACATAAGAAAATCGAATGTCATCTAAACTGGGGTTATTATTATTATTATTTTTTTTTTTTGCCCTGGAAAAGAAATTCCACCCACCCCACGTGCACTAATTCTTGGAAATCAATGAAACCATTTTCCCACTTTGTGATATACATTTAGCACAACAATTTTAACTAAGGCATGTTTGATACCATGGATTTTCCATGAAAATTGGAATTCAAATTCTATTTTCTATCTTTTGTAGTGTTTGATGGCACAAGATTTCCATGGAAATGATTTTCCACAAACACATCACACGTTCACATTTTCCCATTTTTGCTTGAATTGGTTTTCCCACCTTTTTGGTGGGAAGATGGAATTCCACCTTTTTTTTTTTGCAATTGAAACAAATTTTATAAAAAAATCATTTTAATGGACAATTTTCATATAAAAAACACTTAATTAACAATTTCCTAAAAAATAAGTTCTAGGCAATTATTTTATCTGAAATCCATTTTCTTTTCACCCTTACAATCAAACGGACCCTAATAGATGGAGCAGGTTTGGTGGCAATCAGTAGCAGAGCTTACATTTGACGAGCCATGGCGACTATCCAAGATGGCTCCGTCGAATATTTTTTTCCCCCATTAGGCAGCCATTGAACATCTTCCCTAACCCAGATAGATCCATCCTAAGTCGGATAAGTTCCTAGATCCGTCAATGGTGACGATGACCTACAACATAGAAATTATTATCATTGTATCTATAAGTACGAGCTTTTGGTGTCATTATAATACATAAAAGTGTGTTTAGCATGTCATATTTTGGTCACAATTGTAATGATCCGAGCCTCGTGCCCCGACCATTCTTTCAAGTACTATACGCTATGGAAAAACCTGAGCTCATCTTAATTCATATGGATTTCTATCATTTCCTCTACTATTCGAATCTAAGACCTCTGTATATAAAAGACTTAATTACCAGAATTCAACTTATATCTCTAATACACAAAAGTCTTGAGTTAGAATACTAGGGAACGCAACAAAAATCCGTTAAGGGTGAGATGGACTCAGATTCTCTCATAACAGATAGTACATAAGAGAATGATCGGACATGAAACTTGGGTCGTTAGGTATTAGGATTCAATTTAAGTCTCTAGATTGATACACAGAAAAAAAAATTCGAAGGAATTTTTTTTTATACTAAAGATTAAATGGGCTTGGGGAGCAGAGGTTGAGCTGCCTCCCCTACATATGTCCATGGTCTCTAATGTCGGTATTTGTCCAAAAATTTTGTTAGTGTGCTTTAAAATGATAGGCAAATATCTATTCACACTTTATATTTTATACATACGAGGCTCAAATAAGCCTTTTACGTCCTTTTAACTGAATTTTTGGACAAAGAATGTCATCAATGAATATTTATGTTAATTACTTGAATGTTGATCATCCGTTTCCTATTTTCCAACGGATAGGTGAAACTGAGTATACCTGATGGGGATTCTGTTTGACAATCATTAAAATAACCTTTTTTTCTCAAAATTATTTTCAACCACACGTTCTCACGATAAAATATTTAGAACGTAAACCGAAAATTTTTTCCTACTTTTTAACCACACATTCTCCAAAAAGTCACTATTCTAAAACTTATTTTCTCCAAAAAAAAATCGTTTTAATGGTTATCACACGGGCTTAAAGCCTATTGGATCCCCTTTTTCTTTTAAGATTGTATTTTGAAATAATAAATTGATGGAAAATATATGATTCAAAAATAAGGAAAATTTTTATATTTGCATGTAATATTATTTTATTGAAAACTGTGTAGTTAAAATAAGAAAAAGAAAAATGTATTTTTAAAATAATGAGAATCAAACAAAAGCAAAATATTCATGTTTGAGCTATTTTATAGGAGACTGTGTTGTTGAAAGTGAATTTTGAAAAAATAAGGAATTGTTCTCTTTGTATTTCAATTTTATTTTTTGAGTGTCCATTTTGAGATTGTTGAAAATGTATTCTTTTTAACATTTTAAAAAATTATTTAAAAAAAAAAATAGAAAACCCATTTCCCATCCCCTTTCTCTCTCGTCTCTCTCTCAACGAAGCCCACCACCACCTCCTTAATCTCCTCCACCGCTGATAAAATTGGCCTTGACCTATGATTGGGCAAGGTGCACCAGGTGGAGAAAAGGCTAACCCATGTGGTCAGCGATTGTGGAACGATCAGACGGCGTCGAAATTTGCAAAACTCGGATCCCAACTGTCGTTCTTCTCGAATGAAATCCGAACATTGTAGAGTTGTTTGGGGTGGATTGGGGATGGAGGCACCTGGGGATGAGCATTCAACAAGTGGTGTCCTATGACCTTGGGCGTCGTCGCATGTGAAGTTCCCGGCAAAAACAGGTAGCGCCAAAATGGTTTTTTGGCTTCCAATTTCTGCTGATTCTTGTTGTTTCGTGGCTGATGAATGATTGGAGGTGATAGAGAGGAGAGAGGTGAGGAGGGTGGTGGCGGAATCCGGCGGTCTAGGTGGTCGGAGAGTGGCTTCCAATCTGTTTTTGCTGTATTGTTTTTTAACTTCCAATTTCTGCTGATTCTTGTTGTTTTGTGACTGATGAATGATTGGAGGTGATAGAGAGGAGTGAGGCGAGGTTGTTGGTTGTTGGTTGTCGAATGGTCTAAGTGGCCGAAAAGTGACTTTCAATCTATTTTTGCTGACGGTGGTTGTAGTGGTGTTGTTGTAGTTGTAGCTGTGGCTGCGATTTTCAGGCGGTGGTGGGTCGCGGTGGTGCAGTGTGGTTAGGTCACGGTGGTTGTTGGGGGTGATTGAAAACACCTCGTTTTGGGTTTTCTTTGTAAATTTTTAACTTCTTTTCAAAAACGTATTTTCGAAAATATGAAAAATGTGTTCTCTTTACCTTTTTTAAGCCGTTTTCTGTTTTTAATTTTCCAAAACAATGAAAACACGTTCTCTTTACTATTTTCGAAAATGCGTTTTTGAAAACAAGTTAAAAAATTACAAAGAAAAACCAAAACGACAATGTCGTTTTGGGTATTTTCAGTTATAATCAAGCCAAAATTTTCAAAACGCATTTCGAGTGTTTTCAAAATAATTTTTCAAAATGTCAAAAAAAAAACATATTTTCAACTATCTCAAAATGGACACTCAAAACACAAAAATCCAAAATAAATTCAAAACTCAAAATTGAAATACAAAGAGAACAATCTCGAAGTTTCTGAAAAACATGGGAGCCAAACATAGGTTAATTTTTGATTGACCATTGTACTCATATTGTCCTAATTAATATGACCATTGTTCCCAACAACCTTAAATCATTTTAATTAGGGAAAAACAAGGCATGGGCATCCGGGACGTCAGGTACATATAGCAAGTTCCATTTAATTATTCACTAAATCCATGTTGTGCATGTGTTAAGTACCGGGACTTGTTCACACCAAATATGACTCGTCCAATTAGTAAATGAACTTACGCAACCTTCACACGCTTTTTTTTGAATAAACGTTTATTTTCAAATATATTTGTATAAATTACATTTTTTCCCCCTGATATTCACACAAAAGCTTATCCTCTCACCAGTTCTTGAATGTCAAAGACATCATAAAGAGCTAAGTTTATTACAACATCGTTGCACATTTCAACAAAAACATCATAATGAGCCAAGTTTATAACAACGTTGTTGCACATTTCAACTATTATACTTTTCTACACGCTCCACGAAGGATACATCAGTACTTACAAATCGGAGCCGGACTCATTACAAAGCATGAGAATTCACAACCTCACTTCGCGATAAATTGACGACAACTGAGTGCAGATGGTTTTTCTTCAATTTTCTTCTCCGTCGACTGTGTCCCCTGCATCATCACACTCCCATGTTTTAATATTTCTACATAAAAAGTCATGAAACAAAACAGTATGCTATTAAACTTCCATGGCGATTTATGTGACAAGATTCTGTAGCTTTTCAGGCTTGTACTTTCTTTTAGATATACTTTTGAATAACAAAACGAAAACGGAAAATTATACAGTTCCAAATATTTCATGCTTTGTATTCAAACTGAAAAGCTGTGAACAGTTGATGGCAGAAAATTGTTGCAAGTAATTATTCCAATTTTCTTTCTTTTATATATAATTCTGAAGATAACCTAAAGGATTATTCTGCTTGTCCAGGGCCGATTATTCTGCTTGTCCAGGGCCACATGGGCCCTGGACAAATAGCAGGGTCCTAACCTAAGTATCCAAGTTCTAACGATCTTTGGGACGGAATTCTGAATCCGTCTGTTTCACTAATTTATATTTAAGGGAATAAGCAACGTGCTGGCAAAAATAAGGAGTCCGAGAAGTTTCAGAATTTAGCTACATTTCAAAATCATACTTACCAGTACTGATTGTGTAACACCAATGAATCTGTTGGTACTCTTTTGCCATCGTCATTCCGGTTCCAATGGTAGATTGCATGTGTTCTGTTTTTTATCTCCAATGTAGAGTGACCGTAACTGGCTTCCCGAAAAGCAGAATAGTCGGGTTGGGGATCTTTAAATCTGCAGATGCATTACATTTTTGTTATAATAAAACCAAGTACTCCTCCTATCGTGGATTGTTTTCTAATTAGAAAAAGCTTTACCTTTGAGCAAGACCTTCCTGATTTCCTCCATCGCCAACAGTTATATAGATAGGAGCCGATCTGTCAGGTGTGGGAAAGGGACTACCACTTGATATATTGTAGTGTATGTTGGAGACACGGTACTGAAAAGAAGAGTGTAACTTGAAATTCAAGAAAGGGGGACTATTGCAGTGCATCATTGAAACACAGCAAAAACTATTCACATCAATTCCCATAATTAGCGATGGGAAAATCAAATGTGAGCATTGTTTTCACAGGCTTAGAGTAGACACCTCAATGCATATAATACACATTTTAAGTCTAGACATAACCACCAAAGCACTTTTGGGTGTTTAAAGTTGAAAAGAAACATTCCATGATTCTAGTTTTTTCAGATGGAATGAATATCTATGAGGACAAGTTCAGGTTTGATCTCAATTAGATCATCCAAGAATGGCTCAAGGTCAGGCCTCTTTAACTTGAAAATCATCATTAGTCATTACTTAACAGGACAATACCCGCCTCAAACATATGCATGGAACAAGGTTTCTATGGGTTAGATACCACTTCTTGCAATGACCAATGACACCTTAGGAGTACGTAGTATTATTCATATATTTATTTGCATTTTTCTAGTGTGTGTGTGTGTGGATATTGAGGCTCACCAATCTTTCATAAGCATGCACATGACCAGCAAAGACGATATCAACTTTGTAGTGGCAAAACCAGCTCTCAAACACAACTCTCATGCTTTCCCTCTCCATGAAATGAGCATCATTACTATTGTACATTGGGACGTGCATCAGGACAATAAGCCAAGGAGTCTTTTCCCTGTCCACCATTTTCAACTCTTCCGCAAGCCACCTCCACTGAGGTGTATATTTTACTGCCATGAGAAAAATAAGAAAAATAGGTAGGTATAAAATTGAAGAAAAGAAAACCAAAATAATGTAAAGACCATTCAACTAGAGAGTCTATCTATTAAAACTCAGATCTCCTAGTAGAATATAGATTTATTCATACATTTTCGAAATCCTTTGTAACTACCTTAACAGAGAGCCTAGTTGTTAAATTGACCATATGAACTAAAGCATCATTAAAATTGTATATATCGTTGCTATTATCATACTGCCATAATAGTTCAAGGTCGGATATGTCAAACTGAGATCGGACTCTGTTTCTGCTCAGCATATTCACTTGTAAAATTGACCACTCAATATTGTACACTACACATGAAAAGCAATATAGAGAAAAAGGGACTTCATAGATATATTAACCACGAAACTTCAGTGAAAATGCTTTGGTACATTAAGTTTCCAACTCGAGAAGCGGACCATGAGAAAAGAAAGGAGAAAAAGAATTCTTAAAGACCCAGTCATGACCATATATTTGCACAAATGTTCATTTAATAAGGTAGCTATTTCATCGGTAAGAATTCTTCAATAGCAAAGTTCAATGTATCACGTTTTCAAACTGAAAGAAACAAAAGAAAGTAAAAATGTGTTGATATAGAAATACCAAATGGAGAATAGCTGGACAGGACTATTATATGAGCAGATGCTCGTCTCATGGCATACCACAGAGGACTACTGCTTCTGCTAGATGGATAAGGTGTAGGGTATCTGAAGATAATTTCTGAAAGGAACCATCTCTCCCTGAACATGAAAAACACAACAAAGTAGTCAGAATCAGAGCAAAAATCATCAATATTTGTAGGGGAAAAATGCCTTCATCTTTATCTGTTCATATTATCCAACTATTGATGCAAAAGAAATATGTTTCAAATTAAAGAAGGGCCTATTTGATGTAGATCTTGTGAAAAGTGATTTTCTGCAGAATGTATGGTTAAAATGTAGGGAAATTTTATGGTCCACCTATTATTTTATTGGGAGAATGTGTGGTTGACAGTGAGTTTGGGGGAAAATGAGATCTAGAATCTCTACAAAACAAGGGCGAAATTAGGTCTCATTAGTTTTCCATGTCTTGCACGTGGTACACAATCATGAAGGTAAAACGAGTTATAGAGATCAGTACAAAAGGAAAATGAAACAGAAGTAACTCATTATATATACACCAAATTAAAGATTTGACAGGTAAAGTTTTTTTTTGACAAGGAAAACTTTCTCAAGAGATATGAAAGACACGAGCTCCAAAGTGGTCCCCCCTCCCCCTCTCACTGGAGAAAAATGGAAATTGATTATCTCTACACTTTACCATATGGGGCATATAATCTATTTCATGATTTCCAGCAGACCAAATCCGTGGCTGATATGCTGCACTTTTTTCAATAAAACGACCCCATGAATCCCAGCGGACACCAACATCATGATACTTATATGTATCAGCATAAGAAAGATCTCCAACAAATAAGACAGTCTGTGCACCAGTCTCCATATATTGCTGAATAGTCAACAGAGAATTAAATGTTTGGCCAAGATCACCTACAGCAAAAATTGATAAATAAAAACTCCATAATGAAGATGGAAAGAAATCACTGTGTCTATATCTCAAACAGTTTGAATTTTTTTCTGATATGTAGACATTTATGAATAAAATAAGTGATAGAAATGTTCTGAAGAGTGGTTCCATTTAAAATAACTGGTAAATTTTCCTGATGATCACCATGAGCTTTACAAAGAATCTATTAATTCTGAGTGCCTACAAACATTTTCAGGTTTCAGTACACAGATCATTATAAAATAACTAAACAATATCAGGTTTTCCAATTTTTAACATCTCTGTATCTTAGTCATCATATCTGCAAATAATATCATAACTAATATCCTACATCATCTTCAACAACAACAACAACAAACTAAGAGCTTGTTTGCCTTTCATTATAATCTCCTTATAATTTAAAGGTAAGTCAAACTTAATTTTAACCACACATTTCGTAAAATTCACATCTACTACTCACTTATCCACCACTCCTTTCTATCATATTATAATTTTAGCAACGTAGAGCATATTCAAGAGACTCTTTAAAAGCAAAATACTCTTTATTTTAAATAACCAAACCTTAAAATTAGACTCCAAGAGACTCTTTATTTTAACATTATGTTTAGCTCTCTACATTTGAAAAGTCGAACTCAGTCTCTACTTGTATTTCTCAAGATTGCATTTGATAAAATTGCAAGTTTCAATGTTCCACTACTTAGATTTTTTTTTTTTTATAACCGTGGATGTCTGGGCCAGTTTGTGCGCACCCCGACTAATCTCACGGGGTCCTGAAATTTACGACCGGGTACTCACCTCAGTGGCCCTGAG
>CAIGRB010001206.1:0-18543 GCA_903798255.1 Fraxinus quadrangulata | reverse complement strand
CCCCCCCCCCCCCAAAAC
The DNA here is from genome assembly GCA_903798255.1 of Fraxinus quadrangulata. Taxonomy (NCBI): domain Eukaryota; kingdom Viridiplantae; phylum Streptophyta; class Magnoliopsida; order Lamiales; family Oleaceae; genus Fraxinus; species Fraxinus quadrangulata. The sequence goes on along the minus strand of CAIGRB010001206.1, from coordinate 18,525 downwards.
CCACCCAAGCCAATACATGGAGAGAGAGAGAGAGAGCTAAAAAGAAAAAAAATAGTCATATTTAACGAGCAAAACAACTGCAAGAAAAGGTTGATAATCAGATCACCAAGTTCGAGTTTTAACTATTTATGTATGCATTCTCACTTTATCTCACACTCGGAAAACACAAACTAAAATATTATGATATTTTCTCTAATTTCTGTCTTTAGTTCTGGTGGTTCATGCAACCTATATAAATTCTATGCTGGCGACCATAACTACAGTACACACCAAATAGCTTTGGGCTGATTATTGTTTTCAGCTGGATAAATAATCCACTTATTCAAATTTCAAACATTGTCAATCCCTCAATACGATGAAGGAAGATTATAAAGCAGATAGTATTGCATGACAAAATCAACAAGAAAATTGGAAGCTTTACCTGATTCTTTTTTAGATTGTGGAAGAGCAAATAGTCCAGGAAAAGGGAATCCAGACTCCCCAGGTACAGGAACATCTTCCAGACCAAGATTAATAATTGCTTTGGTTCCTTCAGCCAAAGTTCTACAGCCTTCTAGCCTCTTTAATGCAATATTTATGTAGAGTGTTAGATAAATAAGAAGCTTATCAGCTGAGCTTTTGATGTCAAAGTTTCTAAAGAAAACATTAGCACGAAAGAATGTGATTGCTTCATCAACAATATCAGTGCTATCTGCATAAAATTTATATCATTTTCAGTACAACATATAGTATATATTTCTTAAAATTAGACACTATGGTGCAAGTTAACCTTGTTCTGAAACTGGAGCAGGTCCTTTTATGTGGCTTTTAAGAGGAAGTAGAGGGCACCCACATGATTTAGTAATTCCTTCCTCATCAACGAAACTGGAGTGATAAACCTGCAACAAAAAGTGTCAATTCAGTTTGCAACACAAAAATATTAAATTCCCAGCTTATCAAATAGAAAACAAAACAAAACAAAACAAAATTTAATTTAATTAATAAGCATAGAAATGAAAAGGAAGACTGAATTTCAGATTTACTCCTTCCACTATGATTAATATGGTAAACATAAAAGGGAACTATATGTACTTTCAACCTTATCTACATGACAAGGATATGGATGTTTGAAAGCAACATTTTAAAATACAACTCATTTCTCTCCTGTTATTCTATTCTTCCTTGGTCTGGGTGAAATGAATTGGTGAAATTGGAGAAAGTCGTCGTCATTGTTTCCACCTCTACTTCCCTTTTTGACTGCTAAACTAATGAAACCCGGGAGAAAGCCTTATTTACAAAAGTTGAAACGTTTCCATGAAGTTTAAGAGATGTGCAAAAAGTAGCTCAAATTCCTTCTTCTGGATCTTCGGAGTAATACACAATACGCTAGATTGATCTACCTAGAGTGAAGCATTCTGATGCATGTTGATAAAAAATAATCTTTAATGATTCAGTATTTTTCACTCATTTTTTACTAAATCAATCCTGCAACTTGCCACTGAGAACCATATACATTCCCTGTTTATCAGTCTCATTCTGGATTACTCTATGATGAAAGTATCAAAAGCATGTCCATGCACATGCTTTGCTTATTCTCTCCGGATCTTCCCAGACTTTAATTTCATATCCCTCCAAATTTCTCTGAAAAAAGGATTTCAATTTATTTATTCCATGACAGAGATATTTTATAAGGTATCTTGTAATTTTACAGGCCCAACATACTTTCCTACTCTAAATTCAGCTGTGTCGGGTAAAGCAATAGCAACAACATATACATCAATAACAAAAGGCAAGACAAACACAGGAGACTCGAGAGCTTAATAACACTAGAAAATGAAAACGCAAGTCTTTCAATCTACAACTGATGTCTGCTTTGTCATTATTTATGTCCACATCAATCACATGTTAACAATAGGATTAATATCATGGTCTTATAAAGAAACTGGAGAATGAAATTCCTCTATAATGATTGAGGTACAATATTGAGGAAAATATTAAACCAAATATCCCCAACACTTAATAGCTGTACAGTTAACGTGCTAGCTCTCAGTTGCCGTACTAAAAGCATGCATTTTTTAGAATTTTTTTTAAGAAATAACGTCTGAAATAAAAGCAAACTCTCCTCTCTGTAGGGAAGACAGACCAAAAAGGACTGATAAAATTGGTCAAAGATGACAATCTCCACAATGCACTACACTTCAGTAACTACAACAGAAGGGAAGAAAATGCAATATAGAAGATCACATAAAACCGTACACAACGTACAGAAACAAAAATCAGCTGCCACTAAGCAAAAGTAGAAATAGCAGCAAAAATCATAAAAATGATGCTTACCATATTAATTATATATAGACGGGTCTTTTATCAGAGTCACAATGCTACTGTCTGATAAAGCAAGCAGAGTATCTGCAGAGATCATGATCCACATATTAATTATATACAAGAAATTTATGTGGAAGCGCTGATTTGCATATCATATTGGTTAAAAATGAATAAAAATCAACGGACTAATAGCTAAAACTCCAAAACTTAAATATGAGTTATAATTTAAATAAAACTTCTATTGATGGAATCATGGAGAACCAACCTCTTGCAAAAGAAAACAGTACAGATATCCATTTCACAAGGTTCATATAAGTAGCATGCGCGATGATTTCATAAAGATAAAATATGTTACCGATACCAGTTAAACCTAGCACTGAAATCAAATGCTGCAGAGTTGAGTTGTGAACCCCTATAGAGGAATCAGCAAATGATATCTCAACAAGAAATCCCAAGATATGACCAAAGACGTTCTCTACAACTCCAACAAGCTTTATTCGCTCTTTGGAACAATGGGATTTGAATGTCTGAATTCTTTTTTGCAATAATTAGACTTCATGGAGTCAAATTTTCTAATCCCATTGAGTTGGTGTAAGGCAGCACATCACATTTACCGAAATTTTCATCTTTGCTGCTATAGCATTACAAATACAGCATAATATTCTTCCCCAGTTTGTTGTTATTACAAACTAGTAGTTAAATAGCAGAATAACATTGTCCCATTTTAAAATGGAAGCATAACAGTTTTAGGCTCTAAACTAATCAAACAAGCAATATTTCCAAAATCAACATTGTTCAGAACAACAATTACCGTTACAAATTCACAGCTATGAATATGGTTTTTTTTTCCTGCTTTTCAATTCTCACGTCACATAAATAAGTCAATAGTTCAATTTGTTGTTTAAAATATGTAAATAAGAAAACCTTGTATGATCCTGGCAGGATTAGAGAATTTCAGTCATCAAAATCCGCCAATTTACCGATTTAATATACCAGTTTCACGTATTGAACATACTCATAACCAAAAATAAAAAACTATCCATGATTCGAAATGACAAAATCTTGAAAATATCAATATATGAAAAAATGCATAAAGGGAGAGATTAATTACCAGAAGACGATCCTCTGTCTTTCTCTCTCTTTACCGTGAGTTAGATCTCGTGGGTTTGCTGCAATAGTGGTTAGGTTGGACAGAGAGCTTTTGGGTTGAAATTGGTAAGAAAGACTACGACCGCGTTTTGCTTGGTTAAAATACAGCTAAGTTTATATAAAATTATATTATTTTATAATTATGAATTATAATTCGAAGAAATTGTTACTTATAAAAGCTTTTTTTAATGTCGTATCTAGCGGAAATTATTATATAGCCCCTCTTTAGTATAGATCTATATTAAATTTTAAATTAAATTAAGACTAATAATTAATTTTAATCATCGTATTTTATAGGATTATAATTTTTTAATTACATATTTTATAAATTTTTATCAAAATTTGTTAAAAATTTGATTTTAATCACATCACATTAATAAGTAATTAAGTACAATTTTGTTTATATTTTGATTATGGACTGGGGATTCACCCATCAACTCGAGTCCGGACAACAATGCCACGTCTGTCAACATTAACCACTAGTTTTCCAATGAAGAAATTAAAATTCTTTTTTATTTTATTTTTATTGATCGACAATTTGTCTAGAAAAAACTAAATATACGACAAATATTAATTGCTTATAAAGGCTTACACCATGGAAGGCTCAATTAAAAAATGTTATTTAGTTCACTTGGTATTAGACATTAGTCTATCGTATAGTGAAACTATTTATATATTATTGAATAACAATTTAATTTGACCACGACTCAAATACACATTAAATTAAGATGTCCTTTCCTTGTTCCTTTTAAATGACACTTCGCAATCTGTCTAACAAACTTGAGATTGATCATTTAAAATTTCCAGTCATTCCAATGTATGTAAAACATAATTGCATGCATATAATTGAATTCGAAGTGATAAAACTTACTTGAAATCTCATAAATGAGGTTGAATTACTTGTCTTTGGTTTGGTTGTTTTCACACTACCTTGCACCCGCTTCTTGATCAGAAACTCGACCACAAAAGGAGGAGTTTGATAGCATGTCCCAAATACCAATTTAGAGATGTAAAATTTTCAAATCAGGTCACACCCCTTATGTGTTTTTCATCATTTTCTTCACACGCGAATTTTGCATGTATTTTTTATGGTTTTTAGTGTAGTGGAACTGAAGTTGCATAGAGGTTGAGGGTGGTTGGAGGTTGAATTTTAAACTTAAAATTTAAGTCCTCCCCTCCAAGAACTATTTCATGCAAATCGGGTCGGATCATCCCACGTGGACGATCTATTTTCTTTCAACAATATTGTTACATGAAAATATTCAATTATTACGACAACTAAATTTTAATCCTTTAATGCCACGGGTGTTTTGATATTAGGTAGGGACATTGAGAGAGTCAAAAGAAAAATTGTAATTTGATTGGTGAATTTATCTCTCGCGGCATGAACAATCTTGTCAAATCATGTAAATATGTTTACTGTCTTTTTGGTTGTGCTTGTGAACACGTTTATTGCATGCGTGTATATCTCTTTGTTTTAGTGTGTTTAAGGAGCAATTATGTTACACGTACATTCTTATTTATGTTTGAGAAAGAGATGTTGAGATATGTCATGATGAGACAAGAATAAAGAAAAGGGTAAGATCCATGAATTATGACAAACAAAGTATGGGATGGTAGTTGTCATTTAATGACCAGTTGAATTCTATCTTCTATTCAATTCTTCAACGCCTTATCTAACACTTCAGTGCAGGTCTGTCCACATCTTGATCTCTCTTTATATCTCGTTCTAACATGAGAGAGAGAGGGAGAGAGAGAGAGAGAGAGTTTTTGGACAAAAAATCCTTAAAAATATTACATAGCTTTATAGAAAGAAAGTTTCATGGAGCACCATGAAATGCAAGAAACCACTACATTCTTGCCTGTTATCCCAAGATTAGATCGTCTTGATCGCATGGTAATCCCTTTTTCGTCCCAAAATTAACACATATTTGATAGGGTGGATTAAATAGTACCAGATGATCGTAAGATTTAAGCATGTTTCTTTCGTGATGGTTGATGAAATTTTTTTTTCAGCTGCAAATTTTAGAAGAGAGGCATAGCTTACCAAGAAGAGAATTTTCTTCTACTGCTTTTGTGGAAAAAGATGAGTGCAAAGATCTATCTTCGGCTATAGAGGAAGTCCACCATAAAGGCACACTTGTGGAACGGCTTTCTGTGCTTGAAAATCGAGTATTACAGGTTTCGACCACTCTATTTACGTAGCCGACTCAAATTTATTATTAGGATTTCGATGCTCATATCATATATATGCTTGTTTTCTGTGCAGCTTAGCCTGGAAATGGATGAAGGGAACACATCGAAGTCAAGCTCTTCAACAGTTCAAGTTCCACAAGGGGTTAAGAAATTAGATTCTGAATTGTGCATCGAAACCCCAACCCAAGAGAGGGAAGGCCATCCTGCAGTTCAAGTAAGTTAGATATGACGATACAAATAAACAACATTTTAGCTTCTTTTCCGTACAATCCATTTTACTATTAGGATTTTCTATAATGGATTGATATTTGAACAATTGAACTTCATGTTTCTGGCTTCCATGAAACAGACTGTCCAACAGAAGAGTGGAAGACGCAGAAAAAAGGCGTATAAAAAGTGGCTCGGGTTATTCCGATTTCCAGTGACATGTTAATTTTTCCATGTTGCTCAATCCTGCTATGGAAATAAAGAGTTGAAAATTAGAAAATAAGCACTTGTAAGTTGATTATATGTAAATAGTGGAAAATTTGGTATTTCGGCACAGTTTGTAGTTTCGTGTGAAATGAGGAAAAGTTGCTTACGTTACGTGAGGACCGCCTTACATGTTTAAGCTGATCTTCTTTATTGATGATGAATCTCTTGTATGATGAGCGTCTCTGTTCAAAATGTGTTATCCATGACGAGATAAGCCAACATTTCTTAGTCGATTATAATTAATTTTTTAGAAAATTTTGATAAAAATTGATGAAATATTTATTTAAAATTAATCGTTGACATTAATTTGAAATTTAGTAGATTTTAATCTACACCAAACATGGGCATAATAACATTATTAAGTATTGAGGGCATATAGATTTCAAGGGCAATGTAAACAATTTGTTAAAAAACAAGGGTAAAATTATAGTCGAGGTACCAAACATTTCGGTTAGTTGCAAACTTTGTTCAAACCTTTCATTTGTACCACCAACGATGCCAAACCTTTAAAAAAATCGCAACCCAAATCCAAGTTGAAAGTTTATGTTAGTTTGACTCAAAAAACCGTCAGTTAACCCAGAAATTTAAAATGTAATAATTTTCTCCAAATAAAATAGGGGCATTTTGGACAATAATACATTTTCTCTATTAAATAAAAAAAAAAAATTTAAAAATTTTAAAAATTAAAAAACAGAATCACAACCCACCCCCACCTCCTTCTTCCCCAACCCCCTCAACCCAAAACCAAAGCAACTTCCACCATGCCGTAGACTGCTACCTTCGGCACCACCACCTCAATGTCGGCCCTAACATGGCCCCAAAACCAAGCACTACCACTACCACCACCTCAAAAACCAGTAGCTCCCTCGCCCACAGGAAGAAAACTCCCAGTTCCAGCCATTTTCAAAACCATCAAGAAGCAGCTCTTCCTTTTGTTCAAGCACGATTACGGTGTTTAAATGCAGCTTTCTAGCAACCAATGCAAGAGAAACGTATTCTGCATCCTTAAATTCGTGGCATACCAGAAAGGCCTCCAGGTTTCCCTTACAGAGGCAGCTCATGGTAAGAGAAGCTCAGGTTTGGAGCCTGCTTCAAGCCCGAAGCGGAAGCCTAACCCAAATTCCACAATGTCCTCAACCACGTACCTGTCTTAATTGCATTTAGCCCCCTACACACGGCGACCAACTTCAAAAAACAATTTTTGGCCAAAACAATGCAGCAACTGCTCCTTGGGAATTGAAGACCAGCCAAAATAATGCACAATTGCTTCTCTATTTCAATTGAAGGGTCCCACGACCTTAATCCACCAAATTCGACTAACCAAAATCTAATTCAAGGCCAGTTGACAATGGGTAGGGAGCCAATAGATCCAATTGTTGAAGAAATTCCATCGAATTTGAGCTCTAAACTTGCAATGTGTGCAAATTCCAAGATCCACAATTTGTCCACTTCGAGCGGGACCCACCACATGGCACCACCATCGTTGAATTCTGAATCATATAAATCCCCTACGATGCCAATGCTACCCACCAATTTCATCAAAAAATGAACTTCTAATTTTAAGTCGTTACTAGCGTTCAAGTTGAAGAGGGCGACCATTAGTGAGGGGGTTGGGGAAGGAGATAGGAATGGGAATGCGAATGAGAGTGGGAATGGGAATGGTTTGTTGGAGTGTGATGAGGGAGGCAAAACTGCCGATATAAGGGGCAATTTCCGGTGGCTTATGCAGCAGGTTGAGGGTGGTGAGAGAGTTGGGGAAGAAAGGAGATAGAGGTGGGTTGTTTTTTTGTTTTTTCAAATTTTTGATTTAATATGAGAAATATATTATGTCCAAATACCCTTAGCTTATTTGGGAAGACTTATTAAATTAATAATTTCTAGGGTCAACTAACAGTTTTTAATGTTAAACTAATGGAATCCGTCAATTTGGACTTGTGTTGCGATTGTTTTAAAAGTTTGGTACTGTGGATAGTACAAATGAAAAGTTTGGACAAAGTCTATAACTAACTGAAAGATTTGGTACCTCGACTGTAATTTTTCCAAAAACAAAATCTTCTTTTTCTTATGCCAATGAGTATAGGGCCAATTTACTTTCTTAGGGCAGGACTACCCTTCTAGGCCCAAGGAGGACCAACAACAAGTCATTAATATATGGCTCAATTAAACTTGAAAAGGGTGATGGGCCTTAAATGAGCTGTGTAGTGGAATTTTGTGCATCTGAATTCGAGATCACATCTGGTGTTCCAGTTTGGTTGTCCACTTAACTAGAATAGCAATGGACCTGAACCGCCCATGACAATTTAGTCCATGGACGACTCATTTTCTCATGGGAAAATTAGGCTCACTACCTCACAAAAATAACTAATTTGAATAATACCCTATAAACTAATTAAATAACTTAATCACGTAATTAATACTTTCTAAACTATCAAAATCACAAAACCCAATTCAAATTCCCGATACCCAAAAATCTGGTAGCATCCACGTCATCTTTCTTCTTCATGCTTATTGAGAAAATTAAGCATGTTCTTCGGTTCCATTTACTCTTTGGAATAGGCCTTGAGGGCCGACTCAAGAAAAAGATAATCTCATCCATGACGATGGTTATAATATTTTCTAAAAACCATATATTTTTCAAAAATTAAATGAAAAATTAATAATGTATTTAACAAGAGATTTTTTTTAGAATTTTCAAACATTCAACCAGCTCGCCAACCCTATTCAACCCTGGGTCCTATAAATATCGGATGGAGCCTGCTTGAGCATTTACGAACCAGCACAAAATAAGATAGTTGGTAACTGTAACCAAACTTGAGAATTCATCACATGCACAAAATTTCTAGATTTATGCCACTTTGTTGAAGGGTTTGACATGTGCAGCGACAAAGTGTAGATGACAGCAGATGATTTGATAAAAAAAAAAAAATTGAACGTATTTTAAAATTTTAATGATAGAATATCACGTGTCATTGTGTTAATCTTTCTATCGACCCATCCACATCGTAGCATGATTGAATTTTCTATTGCATAGAAAGTCAGAAACAGAAAATAATTTTTTCTAGTAAACCCATCCTGTCCAACTACGCTTTCACAAATCACAATCAACTTTCTTTAGTATATATTTTTAATGATTAATGAGGAATAAAGCCTATAACGTTGGATACAAGATACCGTTGAATTTAGTAACAATTGACTGGTAGAAACAATAAGCGTGTCAAAAAATGTGCACCAAACCCTCCTTTATTGCACCTCCAATTTAATATGCAACAAATATTTGTACAACTACAATGCTGATACGGCAATTAATTCTATTCATTGGTAAAATATTACCGAGGTAATGAAGAACAATATGTCACGTTATCAAATAAACACACACATATATAACACAATTTCATTAAATAATAGGACGATAGTCGACTACCACATCCTCATACATTTTATATTAATCAATAACGTGCTTATTTTTAACTTTATTTAATGAAAATTAATTAAACAATATGATGATAGTCAATTGTCACACAGACTCCAATGCTTTATATTATAGTCAATAAATTGTGTATTTTTAACTTTGTTTAATGAAAAAATAATTATTTTAAAACTTACTTATTTAGGTACAAGTAAATTATTTTTTGTTTACAAATTGTTGAAACAAAGTACACGATGAAAGCACGCCCTATTCCCCTCTCCAACACAAATATTTTTACATAACTTACCATTTTCTTAATTTTAAGTAATTTTTTTTTTCTTTTAGTTTAATCTTTCGTCACTGCAATCATAAGTAAGTAATAAAAAATTATTTATTTTAAAACTTACTTATTATTTATTAAATAAATTTATATACTTCTTAGTAAACAGAAACAATTTACTTATGTCAATCCAAATTATCGGTTCCTATTACTCATAAAATTCATCGTGAGAAATGTCTAATCTCGTAAAACTCACTATGATGGTGATAAATTAATTTAATTCAAATATTATTTGCATCAAACATCATATTTAGAAAATATTCTTATCTACAAAATATGTTATTATTGTTCTTTAATTATTTTTTTTGTTGAGTATTTATCAAGGTTTCCCTTTACTTAAATCCAAAGAATATATAATTAATGAAAAAAAAATGTAACTCTCGACTGACACGCGGTTGGGATCTATTCGAAGAACCCATTTTTCCAAGCAAAATAAATTGTGTCCCCACGTAAAACATGGGGGTAGATGGGATCAAATTCCCAATGAATTCTGCCAGTATGAGTATGTTGATTGAAGCAATAATTATATTATAAGTGTCTTAGGAATTACAAACTATTAATTAATTCATTATTAAATTATTGTCAAACTATTTTAAGTTCAAAATATTAGTGTGTTTTAAACGTATCTTTTAGGTGCAGATTTGATTTCATATTATATTAAAAGTTCGATACGTCAACGTAATCGTCTATGTCTATTAAATTTTTTAAAATATTTATACATTCACAACTAAACACGTCTCAGTGAAGATATATCTAAATCGTCCCATTAATAAGTTGGAGACTTTAATTATTTATCAAATTCATTGGTAAGAGGGACGATCTTCAAAATAAAAATTTCAAAAGGAAGATAAATTTTAATTGAAAGAATTTCATTTGAAATTATAATAAAGTGAAGAAGAAATAAATCCTACTTATAAAAAGGTAACATATAAAAAATAATAATTTATGTAATCATTAAAATTATTTTTATTTTTATTTTTGAAATCGTAATTAGATACTTGTTGAACTACCAAAATGTCATAATTTCTCTCCACGAAAGTGAAATGAAAATGGCAATGGCCAATGGGGACTAAGCTTAGGTAACAAGGTCTTTAGGACCCACAGTGACCACAAGTCAGCCGTGATTGCGCACTCGCAGCCTTCACAATCAATTCACCCAACTAGTCTATTGTCTGATCTTCTCTAACATGACCATGATAACAAAACCCTAAGGAACTTTGTTTTGATAAGTACAAGTGTCAACGAACATTACAACAAAAAAGTTGACAATAAAATCATTTCATTTCATTACGATAATTGCATATTTAATGTGCAATATTCGATAATTTATTTATTTATTTTGTTATTGTTCGATGCTATGCAATCCTTTATACCAAGCATGCTATTAAGTTGGGACACGATTGATAAAAATAGAGGAGACAATCTTACAAGTAATACCGTAAAATATTACATAAAAAGTAAAAGATACACGCCCTATTCCCTCAATCTTGAACATGCCAACAAAAACCCTAATGAAATGGAATTCATTACAATGAATTGGAATTCATTACAATGAATTGGACACGCTCGACAATTCATATATAAGGAAATGGAAGTCAGTATATTGCCCTTGTTTGATAACCATTAAAACAATTCTTTTTTCTCGAACTCATTTTCAATTATATATCTTCACAATAAAATATTTTGTATATAGACCTAAAATTTTTTCATGCTCTTTAACTGCACATTCTTGAAAAAAAATCAATATTCAAAAACTCAGTTTTTCTATTTTAATGGTTGTCAAATAGGGGATAATGGACATGCATTAGATTTTACACTCTATAAGTACATGTTTATATGCAGTTTTACATCGTACAATATAATAAACTATATTTTAACTTATTTTACTTAAGTATTGTTTTCCACTTTACTAACACCTGTAATAGATGTGATGTCGATAGGATCAACCCCTCGCCTCGTGGCCACCATAAAATAATTTCTTCGGTCATGTTGGAATAAATATGGTTAATATCCCATTGACATCCAAATGCAAGAAGTGCATGATCCCTTTAGTTGATTAGATGGCCAAGAATGCTCAAGACTCATTGCCCCTCAATGTACGGATGTCAACAGGTCGAGTTGAGACGGCTCGCAAGCCAAAACTCGAAGCTCAAGTTTGACTCGGCTCGAGTAAAAATAGTTTAGGTTTTTTTGAGCTGAGCTTGCTAGGCTTGATCCGAGCTTTCAGTTCGAGCCTTATCGAGTTGAGCTGATTCATGAATTTTTTTTTTTTTTTTTGGTAGCAGGCAATAGTAATAGCTACCTGCCTATATGATGATTTTTTTTTTTCAAAAAAAATCTGCTCGTCACGAGTCGACCCGTGTGGCTCGTGCTCGAACGACACTCCAAATGGGGGCAGCCTAAGCCTCAGCTCGATTCTACTGAGACACGATTCGAGCCGGCTCGACCTTTTCTCCGACCGAGCCATTGGCCACCCAAACTGACGAGTCAAATTAACACCCCTACCTCGATGCCATTGACATATATCAATTCCCTATAATCTATGAGGACTCCCATCCTCAATCAAAGCAAGATGACCTTATACATAGTTAACTGATGTGCTTTGCTACAAGTACACTTGACACTCCCGTGTACCCTCCCCTCACGAGGTAGAGGGGGCCCACGCTCTACTTCGTGAGGGAAGTGTACATGGGAGTGTCAACTCCCTTGTACATTTATGATACTCCCGTGTACATTTAGCATTTTCCTTAACTGATAATCTAGGCCATATTATTAAGTTCGTATGTTATCAATTATTGTATTTTATTTATCTCGAGTTAATTTTTGTTTATTTCAGTGTTGGATCCGTTTCAAATCAATTGAAAATGAAATAATGATCAATTGGCCACTGGATGGAAAGTTTGGGTATCAAATTCCACACTTTGAAAATTGAAAGACGTGAATTAAATTAAAGAAGATGTGGGTTGCACAAATAAATGGACTCAAGGGACTAAATTTCATAAATTATGAAGAATGAGGCCTTGAAAACAAGCATCACATTATATGGGCATTTGAACACGGTAATTGAAGTGGAATCAAATTCTAATTAATGTAGAATTCAAGAAAGTTGGTGTCATGAAAGTCCAATTGAAATTGGAACCTTTTGGGATTAAAACAGTGGGCGGCGGATGGAATTAAGAAAGAGCAAATTAAGCAAAAACGAAGAGATTACACACACATACAGGGCCAGAAATTGGAAGGCTAGACACGAGGAAGAGACGGAAGACGGCAGCATAATTGAAGAAAATAATTCCAATTTTTTGTGCAAATAATTCATTAATAATTGTGCAAGGAATTTGAAAATTAGACACATTTCGTCAATTTTTCGGTGATATTATTTAAACTTTATTTACTTAGTTTCAACATTATATTAGGCTTAATTATTTTTGTGCTAGAATTAAGATGAACCTTGTATTATGAAATTTTAATTTTTGAATTTTTTTGTATTAAAGCACATTTTTAATTTTGAATGATTGAGATGGATTTATTTTTCTCTACAATTATATGCACCATAGTTGTATAGGTTTCGTGGCTTGTTTTACTTTTAAAAAATTTAAAAAAAGTTAGACATAGTGTCAATTGTCGCAGAGTTCGATAGTGAATATAAATATACCGATATACTCTACGTAATCTTTAAGTATTCATAAATCTTTAATATACTTTTATATGTTCGCATTCACCATAAAAATATAGTTCGTAAGAATATATTTAATTTTATTAGAGAGAGATTGTTAAACAAATTATGAATATTGATATTCATAATTGAATCGTGTTATCGAATTCATAAGATTCGGCTTTAGAGGTGATTGATATAAAGGGATTCGGGATTCTAGTATTTTTTTCTTCATCATATTTTTATAAAACTTGTATTTAATTATAATATTGCCTTTATTTTAGTTAAGTTAGGCATTGCATTCATAAGTAGATTATTTAATTTGTAGAAAAAATCACAAATTTCAATTGTTTCTATTAAAGATAAGTTAATTCGAATTTGTACTAGTATAATCTCTGTGGGTATGATACTTGGATTCAAAATCAATTCTACTACTTGTTAACAAATCGTGCACTTGCGATATTTTACACGAACAACATTACCCACTACGAGAATCAAGGCTTTCCGCTCCCCAGATTCCTACCTTTATATACAGAAAACTTATGGATGCCTATCCATTCCGAATATAACCCTTTTAAAAAGAAGTCATCGAGTAAAGCACCTATATATAGATACAATTTTTATACAAAAAATTTTCATATTCTTTACATTTCCATTTAATATCCTATTTTGCAGGTCCAAACCGCAACAAGTAGCCATCAAGCATCAAAAAGCATAAAGTAAATAAGTATCCCAAGAAAGAAGATTATTCGAATTCGAAACTTCGAATCAGACTACTTTTAAGAGGAACCAAACTCTTGAATAGACTCAGTAAGGACTTGAAGCCTCTCAAGTCATTAAAAATCCTTTCAATATTATCCTACAAATTTAAATAAATCAATAAAAAGAAGAAAGACAAAATTGAAGAAAGTTGTAACATATAGCCCCTGTTTGAAATTCATTTTTTTCTCATTCTTCATTTCAACCACACATTCTATCAATAAAATAATATTACACATAAACTCAAAAATTCTCCCTACTTTTTAGCCACACAATCTTCCATCAATTACTATTTCAAAAATAAAAAAATAAAAAATCACCCAAAATAAATGTCAAACAGGAACATATGCAGGTTTTATATAACTAAATTTTTGTGATCAAAAGTGAAGATTCTGCTGCATGTCCTTTTAGCTTTATTTGATACCTGAAATTAGCAGTGTATTCCAATTCGTGCATTTAAGTCTCCAAATTTGTTTTCTTTGTAAAAAAACGTTGGATACCCACATGTTGATGTATGTAATAAAATATTAGGATCAGTTTAATTGGCAAATGTGGAAATACTTTTCAATTTCATGTAAGTTGAAAAATAAAAATTCAAGTACCCCATAAGAATGTATTTTTCATGAAATTGGCAAAAAACAAGTTTAAAGTGGTTGTACCTTGGAATTCGAACTTCATTTCCACTTTCGTTCAAACAGCCAAAGTAGAAATTGAATTTTCGGATATCATATATTTCATGGAATATAAACCAATCAAACGGACCCTAAAGGACAAGACATCACAACTATAAATACATAGAAACAAATGGAAATAAAAATACCATATTATTAATACTAAAGAATCGTTGAGCTTGCTTCTTTTGTNTTAAAAAGTAGAGAAAAATTTTAAATTGAAGAATAGAATATTTTATTGTGTGAATCTTTAAAAAAAGAATAGAAACTTAAAATATCACATCAATTAATTGACAACTAAGCACCTTTTGGTGCATATTTTTTCCTCAAAAATTCATTTTTTTTATGTAATGGAGAATATGTAGTTGAAAAAAAAAATATTGATGTGATGAAAAATATTATTTATTGAAAAATGTGTGATTGTAAATGAGTAGAAAAATGAAAATGAAAAAATAATGTGGCTCAAATATGGGCTAAATTCAAATTAAGCACATATGTAAGTGAATAATTTAAAACCTTGTTCGGTAGATATTAAAATCAAATTTTTAGTAAATTTTGATAAAAGTTAATGAAATGTCTGATTAAAATTAATTATTAAATTTGACTTGAAATTTTAATATAATCCAAACAGGAGTTTAGTTTAATAATTTAAATGAGTCGAGATCCGGTATGAGATAACAACAGTGTAAATACTAGTTACTAGAATTTAACATTCAAACAGGAAAAAAAAGCACGCCTTTCGAAATTATTAAAAATTTGATTTTTTTTTTAATTATTTTTTTTTATAGTCAATGCTACATAATAAAATGCCATATTAAACATTTTAAGTAGTTGGAACTAATTTGGTGATAAGTCCTCGCATTGATAATAACAATAATAATAATAATAATAATAATAAAATCATAATATTGGTTAATGTCCTACCAAATATGTTACATGTGAGCAATATTTTTTTAATTTTTCATTATGAGAGGTTCTGAATGGATCCCTACCAATCTGTAAAGAATAAAACATATAACCTAACTTAACGTGTAAAGGGTTTAAAATGATGATGTATGAGATGTTGTCTTGTATATAAAATCAAACAATTATATTCATAACACACAGTTTAGAATAAATCGAGTTGTTATCTATCTCACGAGTGAAAGTTTATATAAAACGTAGTGTTGTCTAGATGAAAACGAACACTTTCGAAAATATTTTTGATAAAAAAAGTAAATCACGTACCCAACTAATTTAACAATATTATTTGGATTATTAGCACTTATAAATATTTAAAATTTTATTAAAATTATTACATTCCAACGAGTAATTTGATCATCTTGTAATAATTCGAAAGTGAATATAACAAATTTTGGTTGAAAAATAGTTTTCAGTTAGTTTTATTACATAAAAAAACACAACTTCCTCTTATCAGTTAATTTTAGTGATAATTGCAGCAGTGGTCCCAAATATGTAATTTTTTGATCGTATTCTCATTTTAAACTTTGTTTAATTTGCATATTTTATCACTGATGATAAATTCTGTTTAAAGTTCTTAAAGTATCTCCAAAAAACTCTCAATTAAAAATTGAAATATTTCGAAAGCATTTAATTGTAGCGAGAGTTTGTCTCTTCAAACTCATTCTATAAATTAGAATGTTAATTTATAGAGTGTATTAAAGTATAATTTTAAAGGTGGACTATTTAAAATAAAAAAATATCTTTTATTTAAAGATATGAATTAACATATTAATTTAAAGAGTGTATTAAAGTATAATTTTAAAGGGTCATATTTAAAATAAAAAGTATCTTTTATTTAAAGATTCGAGATATTCTTATTATCCACTGTATTTTTAAATAATAAGTTAAAAAAGCCATCAAATATTTATTCTTTTTTTTAAAAAAAATGTTAAATAAAATTTTTCAATGAAAATGATAATCACGGATAATATTTTTGAGATTGTGAGGGATTTTAAAAATCCTTCTAAATTTAGGTGTTTTTAATTGAGATTTTAATAAAATTCATTAAAATTTAGGTGTCTTCAATTAAAATTTTAATGAAATCTTTCAAAATTTAGGTATCATCGATAACTAATAGATTAATAAAGATTTTATTAATGAATGGATTTTAAAAGATTTGGATGGATTTTAAGCTTAAAAATACATATAACCAAATCTTTTGAAATTTTACCATATTTAATGAAATTTTTATAAAATTTGTGAAAATCTATTCAAATTTATGAAATTCATTAGAATTTATAATCTTTTAAAATATATCAAAATCTTAGTAAGTGATAAATTTTCTAATCCACACGATCTATTAGTCCGGTCCATATCCCCTACACCACTCGCGTCGCGTGTGCCAGCAATTCTCTTAAAAGCCGCACACAACGCACAGCATAAATTCGCCTTCTTCACTTCTCTCGCGATCTACTATCTATTCAGCACAGCTTCTTCCCATCTCTTTCAAAAAATTCCTATAGGTGTAGTCAATGGCCGTGGAAACTATACTTCCAGATCTCGGAACGGAGATTCTGATTCCGGTTTGCGCCGTCGTTGGAATTGCCTTCGCGCTAGTCCAGTGGCTGTTCGTGTCCAAGGTTAAAGTTGTCCCCGAGATATCTAACTCCGCCGATGGAAAATACTTCACTGATTCACTCCTTGAGGAAGAGGAAGGCATCAATGACCACTCTATAGTTCATAAGTGCGCCGAAATCCAATCCGCCATTAGTGAAGGTATATTTCTATTACGTGCACGAGTTTAGACATACGTTTTATGATATGGAATTTGATTAATTTTGGTTTTGAAGACGTGAATCTGTTGTGGTTTTGATTATGGATCTTGCAGAATCATGTATCTGTGTGTATGAGTGGTATTGAATTCGTAATTCTTATGCGTATTTCAGTTCCGGTGGCTTATTTTTTCTTTACTGTTCATATGTCGTAAAATATAGTTATGCATTTTTAATTCCAATATCAACAAAGAGTGTCTTTTTTTTTTTGGCTTCTTTCAGCTCAGTTTTAATCCATATGCAACTATACTCTCTCTCCCTCCCTCTCTCTCTCTCTCTCACACATACACAGATAGAGAGACACGTATTTCTGTGTGAAGACTCAAAATGCGTGTGAGAGTATGTGTTTTCCGTTGTTTTTCTTTCTATTGTCTTCATTACTTTGTCCTCTGGTTGAAGGAGGAAATGTGTGAACATTTGGTTTTCTGCATTTTATAATTCGCCCCTGGGCCCCATTTTTTGGTGTTGAAAATTTTTGGAATACTAATTGACGAGAGAATGTGTGGTAGAAAAGTAATAAAAAATTTTACATTTTTGTGTAATATTATTTTATTTGATGAATGTATGATTAAAATGAAGAGAGAAAATTAATGTAATATAATAATAAAAAAAAAAAGGGGCCCCTCGTATTATTGCTTTGCAAAAAATTTAAGTGCTGACTTCTCGGCTTTCATTTTTACCGAGGCAGTGTGATCGAGGACTCCGTATAGATATTGCTTCTTTTGTTGTTATTTCATAGTTCAATGTTTTACACTTTCTCCTTTAACACGTGTGCAGAGGCCCAAAATTATTAGTATTAGCGA
>CAIGRB010001200.1:8051-42900 GCA_903798255.1 Fraxinus quadrangulata | reverse complement strand
ATCCTAGTGCACTTTTCATATATTAAATTTACACAAATCTTTTGCATTAAAACGATATTTTTGTCTTGATTCGTAATTTTAGTTTAAATTGCATGATAGTCTTAGTTTAATTGTAGACTTTGAAAAACACATCTCAATTTTAATAGATTCGGTTAAGGTCGCGATAATAAAAATCAAGTTAAATCAATCCTCGTGGGAACGATACTCGAAATTCTAGGATTTCCACTTTATTACTTGTCAACGAACCGTGCACTTGCGGTAATTTAAATCCGAAACATATTTTCATGAACAGGTAACATTGCAACTATTTGATTCGTCCGTCGTGTCTGCCGAATGTTTTTCATAGCTTTAGAAAATTGAGATATTTTCATCTAAGTCGGTGATTTCACTGGTAATACCACATTCATTGACGAATTCACCTACTATTACTTCACATAGTTTGAAAAATACTTCTTTGGGTGATATAATTGCAAGACCATAAATTATACCATGTAACAGCTAAATTACTACTGAGTAATAGTTGTAATTGACTTATTAATCTAACTTGTATGTACTCTCAAATATAGGAGAGGAGATATATCTTACCATATATATTTCCGTAGGATTAATCTATTTGATTAGCATGTACACCTTAGGTTTTCACGTACAATTGTTAATCTTGTCTATATAATGAAAGATCTTCTCAAAAGAGAAGACAATTCGAACTGTTCTGTTATGGTATCAGAGCTATACCCTAAAAATCTTAGCCCGAACTTTCTCAATCATAGCCTCAATCATTATTGAGAAGTTAGATAATGGTCGTGCCAATTTACTAGCAAAAACATTTCTCAAGGGTAAGGAGTTATGCATCCCTATAGATGGCAGCAACAACGAGGGATCTATTGAAGAAGGTTCTGCCGCTGACAAGGCAACATGGGCTGCCAAAGATAACCAAATCACGTCCTGGATTCTTGGTTCTATAGAACCACGTTTTATTCTTTCTATGCATCCTTATACGCTGCAAAGACTACGTGGGATTATCTCAAGCAAGTCTATAAACAAGATAACAATGCAAGGCGCTTTTAGCCTGAGTTGGCTATTGCTAACTATTCCCCAAGGGGACCTATCACTTGACTTTGTGAAATGATTATTCAGACCACGTTAAAACTAAGGTCTCTACGGAAGGATTGGAGGCAGGACTAAGATAGGACAATACATACACAAAACCTACCAAAGCAACTAATTTCTTATGAAATTACGGCCTGACTTTGAGTCTGTTCGTGCCTCTCTAGTAAATAGAGACCATATTCCAACTTTGTAGCCGTGTTTTGGAGAACTCTTGCCTGAGGAACACCATCTCAATACTCAAAATATTATAGAGCAGACACGTATTGCTTCTAATACTGTCTCAGTTGCCTATGTCGTTCATGGCAAGGGAAAGGATCAGCATATGAGCACCACACAGTGCTATAGTTGTAAGAAATATGACCATATTGCCCCTCACCGTCCTTGAAAATTTTGTAACTACTGCAAGCTGACACAGTGTCATATTCGTCCCTCACGCTCAAACAAGGCTTATCATGCTGCTATTACGTTTGCTGCTTTACAACCTGCTAATCCTACTGTGGCAGCTGCAACTTCTATTGTTGCTTTACAGCCTCCAACACCTTTTCTAACTCGAGAGACAGTGCAGGAAATGATTGTGAGTGCGTTTTGAGCATTTGGTCTCTAAAGTACTGACCCTTCATCTACTTGAATTTTAGACTCAGGTGTCTAATTATATGACTATTTCTCCCTATGGCATAAGCAATATAATAGAATATCGTGGCTTCACATATTCAAACAGCAAGGATAGTGCTCTACCCATTGTGGAAGTTGGTGATGTATCTTCCAACTTTAAGGATGTTCTAGTGTCGCCTAATCTCTATGAATTTAGTATCTGTTGGCAAGCTTGTGGACCAAAACTGTGATGTACATTTTACTCATGGGGGTTCTATTGTGCTGGATCGAATGTAAGGGCGGTTGATAGTGAAACTATTTGTTTACTGAAACCATGTCACATTTTTCTTCTAGCTATGTAATATGACAGAATAAACCATGCCCAAGCTCATAATCCTGTATTGAATTTGAAGTTGAAGCATGTGGAATTTGATCTGTATTTTGCAAGAGAAAAAGTTAATGCTAAACAACTTGCTGTTCAACACATCCAGTTTCAGAACAGATTGATGCATTCTGACAAAAGCCCTATCGGCCAATTTTTTTGAGAAGCTGAAGAGCAAACTCAAAATAGCTTCAATAGCTACTGCCAGACACATCCATATTTATTTAACTTCTTTTTCAATATTCAGTTGTACATAATATTGGATTTGTTGATGGACACACCATTTGAGTGTAAGAGAAATAGTTAGGAAACTGTATTATATTTAAAATGTACTGCAGCTGAAAAGATCGAGCCAATCCAACACAGAATCCATCGTTCCAAAACTGTGTTTCTATCTTCGCATGTTTAGCTAATTTACATATGCTCATAATTAGGCTATGCCGTGGCATATACAAACAGTTTATAGTTACAAAATTTTCCAGGTTTGTTGTGATTGTATATGTAGCTTCTATGGAGAGATCATCCCTGCATCTATATCTCCTACTGATGGAGCTTGAGAGGTTGCCTGCTGCAAATACTTGAAAGCTTTTTGATGATTTAGAAATCCCATGAACCAGAACTCGAAATTGTCCTCGGTAACTATTTGCACATACTTTTGCTTTGGTTTTTTAGCATTTTCGCTTTCATCGGCTCTCTTTATTTTACCTAGAGGGATTACGACCTGCAAGGTTTTGAAACCAGTTGAATTTTCATTTTCTAGGAGAAGATGGGGGATAAAATTGAATTCAGAAAATGAGAATAGAGGCAGATATGTACCTTGTAATGTATTTTAAGCAGTTTTCCTGATGGAGAAGAGAGTTTAATTGATCTCTCACTGCAGAAGGCAATTTTATCAGTGGAAATGAACAATAGGCCTGCTATCGGCCCAGTTGTTGTCGATAAATAGCATTGAGAAGCCTTTAAAAGCTTTTCACCATGGGAAACATTGAAGATCTTCTTGAAAACTTTTTCCACTCCACCTACATGAAGGATTCTTGCCCCGAGCCTCAACTTCCCTTTTACAGTTTCTGTAAATTTGGGTCCTAGTTTCACTGCAGGGATAAAAATAAAGCAGAACATTAACCTTAAAACAAGAATCTTTATTATATATTGGTGGATAAGAAAGGAAACTACATTCTCCAACTGTCCAATAACAACTACTATGAAATAAGCTAGGTTAAGGCTTTACCATGCTCTCGGATTCCTTGTGTAAAATTATCCATCCATTCTCCAAGTTTCTTCATCCTAAGGATTGCTAAATCTGCTTTACCTGTATTTCCAACAAAACCCAGAATTTAGTATTATGATTAGCGAAACTGCGAATTCTTATTGAGCTCATAATGGCCGAAAAAAAAGAAAAACACTTACTGTGTCCGATTTTGAAATACTGATTGGAAGGAGAAGGCATAACACTGAATTGGCTAGCAGGATCGGTCAAAATTCCTCTTGGAGATCTGTCCATGGAGTTTATTGGAATTCCTATAGCATATTTCTTATCTAATTTATTCACAAATGTCGATTTTCTGCATTGTAGTTCCATTTGTGCCTCCTTGCTTTGCTTGTAAGTAATGAAATGACTGCTTAAAAATGTTCAAAGAAACAAAAAGATCGAGTCAGATACAAGAAGCTCTCTGGATCCAACCATTCTTCTTCATCCTTTATATTGGGGAAAAAAGTAGTAGTTGGATCTTAACTTTTAGCTGCATGAGTCATCTTTGTAGCACCAAAGAGATTTGGTTTGTGCTTTTGTCAGCAGTTTAGTTATTGAATCCTATCCTAACACATGATATTGGTTTCTTTACCATATGCAGATGTGTACAGAATACTTTCTGAGGTGGAATTTGCTTTGTGAATAGGAGTAGTTTGTGGTTTTAAGGCATATCTAAATAACATTCTTCTTCAAATATTTGCTTTACTGGATTATTGTTGCATGTGCAAAGACATGTTTTTTGTAGTGGGGAGACTGGTGAGTCTATCTGTATCATTGCCACATCACTCCATGCCACCCTTTAGAGTAATGTTATTCATATTATCTTACGTGATATACACGTAACAGTATGATATTTAATACATGAAATAATAAAAAACTATCACATTAATGCGTCAAATAAAAAATTATAACATATATGCCGTGTAGTAAGATTACTGGCAGTCCTCACTATGAATAACGTTACATTTTATCAAATAGAATAAATTTATGAGATGTTAGTAATTACAATGGTTTTTTAATAATTTTAAAGTACTGCATTTATAACAACCAAATTATTTAAAATAGTTACCCTCGATATGATGTAGACTTAATCTTCACATGGCATGAAAATGTGAATGTAGCTCGGCCATTTGATGAATCATGTCTAGGAAGAAAGCTCCAAATCAATGAACTTGAAACAAATTGTTTTGAGTTTATATTCAATAAGAAGCATTGCCAAGCTAGATGACCTTACATCAAGCTAAGAGGTCTTACACTATAAGTTAAAGTTCACATCAAATATTATAACAAGCATTATAACAAAGTAGGAAACCGCGTTAATGTAAAAGCTTAACGTAACACAAGATACTTAACTCGTAAAATGGGCACGAGGAAAGGCACAATGCAAAGTGTATCATACACTTAAGGAAAATATTAGTTACACGTATAAATGAAGACATGCCAATTTTTTCTTAACCAAGAGCTTCAAAAATATTCTAAGAATAGTGCCTAAATTTTAAATTATAGTTTGACTTCTCTAATTTAATATGATTAGTTGCAAAGTTATTTTAATTATTAGCAGATATTATTAATTTTTTAGAATATCTACTTCAATTTTTTTTTTAGAATATCTACTTAAAAAATTATTTCATATATATTTGCTAACGCCACTATATACTTCTAGATAGTAAGAAAGTCTACGTCATGCTAATTTGCTAATTTAATATTATATTTATTGTTTGTAAGTCATCACGAATTTGGTCTATAGAACGCGATAGGTTTCATAAAATTTTATTAAATATAAGATGTTATTAACTATTTGTGTATTGAATTTAGAAAAATACAGCGGTGCATTTGCCATTCTACTCCAAGTATTCCACTACTCATTCACTGAAACATTTAACGTATCTTCCAATTATAGTACCTGGCTTACATTTAAGCCCATGTTTGACCCCATTAAAATTATAATTCATTTTTCTCTTTCGTCTTATCAATTACACAATATCCAATATAATAATATTACACGTAATCCCAAAAAAAATCTTCTTTTTTAACCACACATTTTTTTCAAAAAAAATAAAAATAAAAATAAAATAAAACTATTACAACCATTAAAATTTTAAATAATGGGTGCCAAACGGAGGCTAAGTAGAATGCAGAGCTCTCTTTGGAATCTCCTTCCAAATAGAAAACTGATTCCCATGATAAGGCAACCTTCGGTGTAATCATCCACAACCCTCATAGTTATTCCCCCCAGATATGAAATGTTAAGAGA
This sequence comes from Fraxinus quadrangulata, assembly GCA_903798255.1. NCBI lineage: Eukaryota > Viridiplantae > Streptophyta > Magnoliopsida > Lamiales > Oleaceae > Fraxinus > Fraxinus quadrangulata. Next base: position 37,317 of record CAIGRB010001200.1, on the reverse strand, counting down.
TAAATTTCACATCGGTCGATTACCAAAATATATACCAACATATAAGAGTTTGGTTTAGTGCTCTCAATAAAGCCGTCATTTTCCGATGAAATTCCAAATCTTAATAGCGAATAACTCCTCAGCCATGGAATTTGAGAGATTGATAGCCCTTCTTCTTGTACGCCAATTACATCGAAACAAGTCAATGTTAACATCTACATCTCTTAGCCGTAGTGTTGACACTAGAGTAGAGATTATTAATATCTTGGTATTAGAACATATTTTAATTCTAGACAAAATCTACATTTCTAGCAAAATATTATAAATTTATAATTCATGTAATAGATTAATAGTAACGTGTGTCAACATAATTGAAATGTATATAACGTTTAGTTTTACTTCTCGATCTGGTAAAAAGTTGTTACATCGAGTAATATTGTACTTCCAAAGTATTTACAATCAATAGTACAGTAGTTCTAATTTATCCTTGCACAGTTCATAGTTACAAAATTGTACAGATTATGTGCTGTGAGTGTCTAGTTTCTATGGGGAGATCATCCATGCATCAATAGCTGCTATTGATGGAGTTTGAGAGGTTGCCTGCTGCAGATTCTTGAAAGCCTTTCGATGATTTAGAAAACCCATGAACCAGAACTCGAACTTATCCTCAGTAACTATCTGCACGTACTTTTGCCTTGGTTTTTCTGCATTTTCGCTTTCATCGGTTCTCTTTATTTTCGCTAGTGGGATCGTGACCTGCAAGGTTTAGAGAACAGTTAAATTTTCATTTTTAAGAGAAGATGGGATATAAATTTATGATTCAAAACAATTGAAATAGTCATATATTTACCTTGTAATGTATTTTAAGCTGTTTTCCAGTTGGAGAAGTGAGTTTAACTGATCTCTCACTGCAGAAGGCAACTTTATCAGTGGAAATAAACAGGAGGCCTGCGATCGGCCCGGCTGTGGTCGATAAATAGCATTGAGAAGCCTTTAAAAGCTTTTCACCATTGCTAACGCTGAAGTTCTGCTTGAAAACTTTTTCCAGGCCGCCTCCTTGAAGGATTCTTGCCCCCAGCCTCAACTTCCCTTTCAAAGTTTCTGTTAATTTGGGTCCTAATTTCACTGCAGGGATATAAATAAAGTAAAACATTAGGCCTAAAAGATCATCCCACTGTGCACTGCATGTATGCTTGAAAATTTGTTTCAAGAAAAACATTGATGGCATGTTTGATAAGCTGGATTCTCCTGGACTATATATGGTTACTAACAAATCTCATCCTTAATTTTGTCCAGTTATGTTTAGTCGAGCATGGCGAACATGATTCATTTTGTCTTATAACTACTCTATACAAATAAGCCAGGTTAAGACTCTACCATGCTCTCGGATTCCTTGAGCAAAATTGTCCATCCATTCTCCAAATTTATTCATCCTAAGGATTACTGAATTTGCTCTGCCTGCATTTCCAAGAAAATCCAGTGAGGTCGTGATTATTAAAACTTGGAATCCTTGGTGCGTTGTAAAGACAGAAAATACGCTTACTCTTTCTGATTTTGAAATATTCATGGGAAGGAGAAGGTGTAACACTGTATTGGGTAGCCGGATCAAGTAAAAGTCCTTTTGGAGGTCTGTCCATAGAATATACTCCTGAGTTGGTTGGAATTCCAATAGCATATTTTGGGTGTAATTTCTTCATAAACATCGATTTTCCGCCTCGTAGTTCCATCTGTACCTCCTTTCTTTGGTTGTAAGCAATGAAATGAATACTTCAGAATGTTCAAAGACACTAAGATATAAAAATCAGTCAGATGCTAGAAGCTTTCTATGATACAACAATGCTTCTTCACCCTTTATATATATAGAGGGAAAAAAGTAGTTGGATCTTAACTTTTAGCTGCATGAGTCATTCTGTGTCATCAAAAGATGTGGGAGGTTTTTTAGTATCATGATATGTCCCCAGGTAGAGGGGGTGGGGTGGGTAGTCTGAAGTTTTGTCAATTGTATTCCGATGTGTAATCCATGCTTTCTGAGGTGGGATGTTTGCTTTGTGACGCTGCCACACCTCAAATCCTTATTTATATGAGGACTTGATCTAAAGGCTCATGTGGATAAACCCTTCTTTTGGACTTCCTTTGATTGATGATAGTTGCAGGTGTGAAGGAATTGTTTAGATGGTGGGAAAGATGATCTCCCCATCATTGCCACATCATTCCTAGCCATGGAATTGTCAATCTGATTATTGAGATTTTATTATTTGGAATGATTTTGAATAATCTTAAAAGGACTGCATTTGGTATCTTAGATCCCACAAACCATAAATATATTTTAGAGGAAATTGCAAAAAATATCCACTTTCATTATAATTTCAAAAATGTCCAAAATTTCTTCTACGTCAATTTTACTATAATATAGACCAAAATACCTCATTAACAATTTTAAATTCCACAATGAAGACAAAATTATTTATATAATTAAAATTTGTATTGACCAATAATAACTTGACATATAACATATACTACTTATTTTTAAAAGTATCATGTCAACCATGCATTAAATACTCACTTCTCCCTATAAATAGGTAAATAAAACATGGGAAATTTACAAAAATGACCAATTTCATGCTTGTCAATTGAAAAGTGTCTAATTTTGATAACTCTTTCAAAAAATTCCAAATTTGTCTATTATACCCTTAATGAAAAATGAAGCAGTATTTTTCAATTTGTCACGCATTTCGAGAAGAGCGAGAAGCTTCCATGAAAAGTTACATTAATACTAGCTAATACCTAATATATTTATTTGTTTTTATTATCTATTAGGTATTGACCAAGAATTTTGGAAAAAAATGAAGAAGATGAAGTAGAAAAGTAATCAACACTAAAAAATAATTATATGCTTCCAATTCATATGAAAACTATATAATTTCATTTTGAAAAATTTAATCTAATTCAAATTTGCAGTTGATTAGACTTTCTACAATTCTCAGTAGAATGTAATTTTTCTTTGAAATCTTATTTTTGTTGATAAGTTGTGTTTAATAGTTATTATTCTTGACATTTCATAATGTTCTCGATATTTTAAAAGTTATTATCGACATTTGAACTATATTTATCTTGACATCGACACTTCATTTGTTTAGAACGAGATTTCGTTCTGAACATGACAGTTCTATTCATTTCATAATTTTCTTCACGTTTTAAATTTACAAAAATCTTTAATTCCACGATTGTCAATTAAAAAGTGTTTAATTTTGATAACTCTTGCAAAAATAGCTAAATTTAGTATTAAATTGTCTATTATACTCTCAATGAAAAATGAAGTAATTTTTTTTTTTCAATTTGTCACGAATTTAGAGAAGAATGAGTAGCTTTCATGAGAAGCTACATTAAAATGGCGTTCTCGACATTTTAAAAGTTGTTATCGATATTTGAACCTTATTTATTTTGATACTTCATTTGTGATGTAGGAGGATGCGATGCAGATGATGCCGAGTTATCTGATAACATTTATTGTAATTTGACATGTGTACTTTTGAAATAAGTAGGTGTGTGTTATGTGTCAAAATTTTATTGGCTAACAAAATTTTTAATTTTATGCACATTTTTGTATTTAGTGTGGAATTATAAACTGTTAACAAGGGTTTTTTTGATTTAAAATATTATAAAATGAACATTGAACAAATTTTGAAAAGTGGACATTTCTTGTATTACTAGCATAGTTGCAAACTGTACTAAAACCACCTAAATCAAGACTCGAGTCAAGAATGTTCGGAACACGAGAGTTAGGGAGAATACTTTTGTACTGTATACGACTTAAAACTTGGTGATTTACAAATGATCCTTCTCCTATTCATGGGCATTGCCAACTCATATGGACAAGTCTAGACCGTGATGGAGCCTGTATATTTTTTTTCCTTCTTCACACCAACACACATTTGGAAAAACTTGTCAACCATCAAAAATAAAAAGAAATGTTGTTGATGAATAAACATTAATGTAAAATTATAAGTTGCTGAAATTAAAATGTGAGAGAGTGTTATTTTGAATAATACTTTACTTTCAAAATTGCACAATGTATTTACAATCAACACTACTATAGTTTTTAATAACCAAAATTTACAGGTGTCGTGACTGTATGTATCGTTTCTATGAAGAGATCATCCACGCATCAATAGCCGCTACTGATGGAGTTTGAGAGATTGCCTGCTGCAAATACTTGAAAGCCTTTCGATGATTTAGAAATCCCATGAACCAGAACTCGAACTTATCCTCAGTAACTATCTGCACATACTTTTGCCTTGGTTTTTTTGCATTTTTGCTTTCGCAGGCTCCCTTTATTTTACCTAGTGGGATCATGACCTGCAAGGTTCTGAAAACAGTTAGATTTTCATTTTCTAAGAGAAGATGGAATATAAATTTGTGGTTCAAAACAATTGAAACAGAGTCATGTACCTTGTAATGTATTTTAAGCTGTTTTCCAGTTGGAGAAGAGAGTTTAATTGATCTCTCACTGCAGAAGGCAACTTTATCAGTGGAAATAAACAGAAGACCTGCTATCGGCCCAGCTGTGGTCGATAAATAGCATTGAGAAGCCTTTAAAAGCTTTTCACCATTGCTAACACTGAAGTTCTGCTTGAAAACTTTTTCCAGGCCGCCTACTTGAAGAATTCTTGCTCCCAGTCTCAACTTCCCTTTCACAGTTTCTGATAATTTGGGTCCTAATTTCACTGCAGGGATAGAAATAAAGTGAAACATTAGGTCTCATTCCACTGTGCACTGCATGATTTGAGAAATTCAATTGTATTTGATGGTTGAGAAGGGAAAATGCAATGATATATTGAAATGTTTTCTTTTTTTAAGAGAGAAGTTTGTTTCAAGAAATTATTGATAGCAAGTTTGTTGTACAGGATAAAATAGGATTATATAATAAATAGCAAATCTCTTCCTTAATTATGTCTGGCTCTGTCTAGAGCATATCAAACATCCTCCAACACTGTCTAATAGCAACTACTACAAATAATCTAGGTCAAGGCATTACCATGCTCTCGGATTCCTTGTGCAAAATTATCCATCCATTCTCCAAATTTATTCATCCCAAGGATTACCGAATTTGTCCTGCCTGCATTCCCAAGAAAATCCAGTAAGGTTGTGAGTATTGAAACTGGGAATTCCTAGCGAGTCATAAAGACAGAAAATATACGTACTCTTTCTGATTTTGAAAAATTCATTGGAAGGAGAAGGCGCAACACTGTATTGACTAGCAGAATCCGATAAAAGTCCTTTTGGATATCTGTCCATGGAGTTGATTGGAATTCCAATAAAATCTAATTTCTTCATAATGTCGATTTGCTGTGATGATCTACCTCCTTGCTTTGGTTGTAAGTAATGAAATGCTCAAAGACACCAAAGATTAGTCAGATACAAGAAGCTTTCTGGGATCCGACAATGCTTCTTCACTCCTTATATAGAGGAAACTGGAAAAGAGTAGTTGTTGGATCTTGAATTTTAGCTGCATGAGTCATGTCTGTGTCCTAAAAAAAGGTGTGGTTTTGACAAAACTGAATTACAGAAAATCTGGTAAAGGGGAAGGGGTGGGGTAGGGTGGTCAGCAGTTAAGTTATCGAATCCTCACACACTGGTTCTTTAATTGTATACAGATGTGTAATCCATGCTTTCTGAGGTGGGATGTTTGCTTCTTTATTGAATTAGTGGTCTAAACGTTTCCCAGGATAGTGGATAACCATTCTTTTTCAAATTCTTTCTTTAAATGATGATTGTTGCAAGTGTAAAGGTATTGTTTACATAGTGGAAGAGAGGATCTCCCCATCATCTCCACGTCAGTCAATGTTTAATTCAATCTGAATATCTTATCAATTTGGAATGGTTTTGAATAATCTGCATTATGACTCACATCCCACCAACCATAAATATTATATATTTTCTTCTTATTATAAAGATACTAATAATATTATTTGCATTTTGTCTATTTAATAAAAAATTATTCAAACGGTTGACGTTAAAAAGTGTAATGATCAATTTGAGTTAACTTTAAAAACAAAATAAAGAGAAACTCAATATTTTTATTAATAATTACTTCTAAATTATAAGTGTTTCATCAAAGAGATATTTTAAACATCCAAGTGTTCTCTCCTCATCCAAAGATAGCTCGCACCCTTTTATAGGTAAAGAAAATCTAGTATCACCCACTTTCTTGTCTTGTCAATCACCAGTACCAAACTGAAAAAGTACGTTATTGACATATCTCTAATGGTTGCTGAGGTCAGATTGTCAGGTTATCATAAAAATGTCATTTAAGTGGGTCCCTAACAATTAATGAGTTAGTGAGTAAGCGAAGCTATATCATATGATTGACGAAATAGGTGGACGCTGACGTAAGTTCTAAATGCAATAATTAATTTGATTTGATATTTTATCAGTATGTAAGAAATCTATAATAACCTTGACAATACGATCTGACCTTATAAAGCCGATTTCAAATTGAGATACACTAAGTATATGTAACAATCGGTTTTAATTAGGTCGCAGGTTGAATGTTAACACAAACTATTTACGAAAGAACTTACGCCCTTGCTTGTGAGTTTCAGTGTGTACAATATTTCGGGTAACCAATGTAACCTCTGTTGATCTCAATTTTTGTACGCCCGAACCATTGTCTAGACATTTGGGCCGTCTGTGCCCGGACATCAAGTCCATCTAGGCTCAAATGCATGGTCGTTTGGTTTTCCAGAAGTCCGTGAGCGCAGTGGAGTTCAACATTTTCGATGAATTTCGTCTCAAAAAATCACAAAAATCATCCCTAACATCGATTCTAATATATCTATCTCAAACCATGCATTAAAAGCATGAATTCATGGATTTTATCGAGATTGAATGTAAAAATCAAAGAACACATTCGTAAAATCATAAAATTTAAACAATAAAAACAAAAACTAACCATGATTAAATGTATAGAAGATGATGATGGTGAATATTGTTGAAGTTGATTTCTTCGGTAATATTTTTTCCTTTTTTTCTTCGTTTGAAATAAAGGGTATTAGAGAGATTTTGTAAGTTTAATCTGATCAAAGGTCATTGTGGAAATCGAGCTGTGTCAACAGGCCATTGACCACCACTTCCTCGATGTTAATGGGCCTGTAAAGGTAAGCCAGGCCCATAGAAAGACACCCTTCACGGACTCGTTGTAGATTTGCATCTTATTAAGGTCAGTTGTCATTTGTGTGGCCTAAAATGCGACTGTTGAGGTATCGGCCATTTCAATTTTATTTTACAGAGTAAGGCTCTAAAGGAAAAATCGTGAAATTGAATTGTCTTTTTGAAACTATCAGTTTGGTGTCATAGAGCTCATTAACTATAAAATATTTTGCTTTAAATTTTGATATTTTAATTACATATTGAAACCAAATCAAACCATCTAAAAATTAGAAAATAAAAATATGATTTTTCGAAAATCAAATCAAGAATTGGTTCGATTGAATTCGACGCGGGCCATGCTATCAAATTACAGTGTTAAGCTCCAAAGAAGGTAATAAAGTATTAAATATTAATCTAATTTTCTATACATAGATTCGTGAGCTAGTCTTTAAGAACTAAAAATAATATAATAGTGATTTTATAATGGCTTGATTTGGGTTATGGAATGGTTCGACTTAAGTTTGAGATTCTTCAAATTCTTATAAACGGTTTGATTGAAAAATATATCAAAAACCTTGTCTCTTACATTCCTAGTATAACATATGATTAACTCATGAGTAATATACTAATTACGAAATAACATTAGCCGATGTTCCTCATTTAAAACGACACATCGACGGAAGGTTTGGGGAAGATGAACAATTTTTTTTTTTTTTGTCTTTTATTTAATTATAGAAATTGTAAATATTCTATTTTTCCCCTTATTTAATTTGTCAGTTGAGTTAAAATTTCAATTTTAGTATTGACTAACGGAATTTTGGATAGAATTTCTTATATAGACTTCAGCTGCAGTCAAAGTGAAATGTTTGGAATTGTGGTTGAAAAAATAAAAGGATAAGGTATAATCTACAAAGAATTGAAATGTTTGAGACCTCTACTGCAATTTTTCCTAATTTTTTTCTCAAAATCAATTCACCTAACCGAAATGATCTTGCGCCGGACCACTTTACTACTGATTATATTCTACTTGTCCCACAACTCATTGATATAGTTGAAGGTCAAGTGCCCGTTTGCACAACTATAATAAATTGAGGATGTCGACTGTAATTTTCCTAAATTAATAATAATATTGCCACCAGTATGGTATGGTCTGGTCTTTAGCAGAAAAGTCGGTGAATCGCTGCAACTGCACACACTGTGCGATCCCATCTCCAATCCAATCCAATTCAATCCTGATCAATTGCAGTCTGTTTTGTCTATTTCCACTGTCCCGCAATTTCGGTACCTCACCACAATTCTATTTTAAACAAGTTTTTTTTTTTTTTTTTTGTATATAATTATATTAACATAATGAAGTGTGAAAATATAAGCGAGAAAGTTATTTGATTGATGAGATTTTGATCCAAATTAAATTTGATCACATCATATGTTGGTAAATTATTATGTAAGTTATTGTGTACACGTAGTGCAATTGAACATACAAACTCCTACACCTATTACTTATCCCTGTTCGGTTTTCTTAAAATTCAGGTTTTTAATAAATTTTAATAAAAGTTGACAAAATGTATAGTTAATAAAATTTATGGGTTTCATGTTTTGATTTAATCTTTATTAACTTTTTAAATTAAATCAAGCTTAATTTGTGCCAAACAAAGCCATGTATAAAATCTGTCAACAAATTGGGGTGTGCTTTGAATTCTCGCCCAAGGGTTACGCATCCTTTATTTATTGATTGCTTTAAGTTTTTAATTCTCAAGTCATATTCTCTTACAAAAGTTGTATATACTGTTTAAGCCCCATTTTTTTTTCTTCTTAAAATACATTTTGAAATACTAGATTGATGGAGAATGTATGGTTGAAAATTAAGAAAAAATTTTGGGTCTGTTTGTAATATTATTTTATTGAATGATGTGTGATTGAAAAAAAAAAAAGAGGAAAAATATATTTTGAAAATAATGTGGATCAAACAATGTCACATTTCCCAATCGGAAGAGAATTCAAGAATTTTCTTTAATGCTATTCCTAATGTATCGTCTTTGTAGTTCACTACACCTTGTTTGATTTTACTAAAAAATAAATTTTTAGTAAATTTTTATAGAAGTTGGTGAAATATATGGTTAAAAAGTTGATAAAAATTGAGGGTCCGTATTATTAAGACGAGTTTGAAAAAAAAATTAAGAAAGAAGTCTGTCAAATTAGTGCCATGTTTGAATATATAGAATATAAAAAAAAATAATAAATTATCCAAATTTTTAAAATTCACACACTTCGTAAAATCCACAATTTATAATTGAATCATGCTACAATACTATAATCCTAGATATAATAGTTGGCATAATACCACGTAGAACTTCATCATTGAACTATTTTAAAAATAATCAGTTGTTTCATCTAGTCACATCTTGTCAATTAACATTATATCATTCCATCTGTCAATCACTTTCTAGAAAAAATGGCACAACCCTTTATAATCTACAAAAAATTACGAATGGAACATAGATAGAAATTGGGTTCTAGACATTACTGCTCTTGAATTAGTTTAGTGACAAAAATGAATAAAATTTTGTGGTGATAGATTGTAATACAGTAACGTTTCATCTTTTCTATGCATGCAAGTAGGAGTGTCAGGTATTAACTGTTAGATTGAGAATTTGGTAGTCGAGATGAGATGAGATGAGATGAGATGAGAGCGCGGGGGACCATTTCTCTCCATAATATTAGTCGTCTCACTTAAGTTGTTCATTTTGAGTCTCTAACGTTGGATCGATAGATCTTTATCGTTTATACATCTTTTGATTTTTGATTTGCTCGAGTATGCCTGATCTACTTATACATAAATTTTTTATCAATAAAATTTATATTTACCGATCAAAAAAAAATAATAATAATAAATATTCGTAAACCGGTAGTACTGTTGTAACGCATGTTTTCCTTGAATGTGTCAATTATTGTCAACGCCTAACTACTGTCAACACCTAACTTGGCGGGCCATCTGATCTCAAACCCACTAGCCACCGTTGGTAAAAAAAAACTGGGCCAGTCTGCGGCCAACATTCAAAGTTTCGAGTACTAACTGATAAATGGTAGGAATCTGCGATTTGGGATTAGTCCTTACAAGAATCGACAAACCAAAAGTTTAATTTATTAGAAGCCCAAAGTATACTATGTTGACCAGATTCAATGATTCTTCTTCGAATAATGAAGATTTTCGACCGAATTACACTACGTTGTTCAAACTTGGGTCATTGAAAAAGACGTGTCTATAAAATCTTTAAGCCTAGAATTATGATTAAGAGCCATGAATGTCCAATTTTGTAGGTTGCATCAATTGGCCACGACGTGGAATGTACCGTTAACTTCGTCGAGGATTTGAGTTTACCTTTAGTATAAGTAACATGGTGTTAAATAAAATAAAATAAAAAAAGATTTAGAGTTGGAGGAAGAAATACTCGAGTGCGACACTTGCACAAAAAATAAATGGATAATTAGTACATAACATCATTACATTTTACTATTATTGTAGAAAACGTCCATACCTTTCATTTTTTTGCATCTCTTATTTCCACATTTCATTGAATAAAAGATCTTTTTCATCTATTTTCTTAACTAAAAATCGTGAAATAACTAATATATCATTCATTATATTTAAATAAACACAAAAACAAAAAGATAATAACTAATTGCAATTATAGTCCGAATTTAAAAAAAAAAGGTAAACGAATTTCAAATAAATTATTAAAATTGTAATTAGCACATAATGTTCTCATCTTTCACTTTTGTTGTGAAAAACGTCATGACCTTTATTTTTTGACATTTTCGCCTTTAATTATGCATTTAATTGTGCAAATCATCATTTTTATCAATTTTCATCCAATTTCTTAATTAAAAAAATAGTGAAATGATGAATATACCCTCTTATTTAAATAAAAATAATAATGAACTAAGTGCAACTATAGTCCCAGATTTTAAAAAAAAAAGTGCAAACGAGTCCCAAATAAATTGTAAAAAAATAGAAATTGAAAAAAAAATTAAAAAGTACAAACGAGTCCCTAATAAATTATTAAAAAAATTAGAAATGAATTTGTTTTAAAACAAATGCAAATGAGTCTTAAATAAATTATTTAAAAAATAGAAATAAAAAGAATAAAAAGTACAAACAATTCCCCAAAAAATTATTTAAAAATTAGAAATTAAAAAAATAATTTTATTTATTTTCAATTTAAATATGATGGTATATTCGTCATTTCACAGTTTTTGTTGAGAAATTTGATGAAAATAGATAGAAATTGTGGTTTGAGCAATCAAAACTGTAATTAAGGGTGAAATGCCAAAAAATGAAAGGTATATACGTTTTTCACAATAATAGTAAAAAGTAAGGACATTATGCGTTAATTACCCTTTTAATAATTTATTTGGGATATGTGCACACTTTTTTAAAAAAAAAATTGGGACTATAACTGCAATTAGTTCTTTCTTTTTTTTTTCTTTTATTTAAATAGAAGGGTTATACGTTATTTCATAACTTTTAATTGAAAAAGTGGAAGAAAAAAACTTTTTACGTAATGAAAAGTGGAAATAAGGGTAAAATGCCAAAAACTGAAAGGTTGGTACGTTTTCACATTAATAATGAAAAGTAAGAACATTATGGATTAATTACCCAAAATTAAATCATTGTGACGTGGATAATATATATATTATCAAAATGTTGATGACATAATTGGATACTTTCCAAATCTCGACGTTGTAGACAAAAATGATGCAAATGATTAAAATGTGTCAACTTTAATTAAAATGTACTCAAAACCATTAAAATATGTAATGATAGTTATGTGACTACCAACCTAATTATTGACATATATCTAAATTATAGTGATGCACGTATGCGTGCAATTAGGGGTGTCAAGGTCGAGCGTGCCTGATTGGACCTATTGACACCATGGCCCCATTCGGACCACGCTAAGGGCTGACTCTTTTTTCTGTAGTCGACTCCTATCCAGCTTTTTAACCCTATATCTTTTTTTTAATAAAAAAATGAAAAAAAAAAAAAGATTTTTGAAAGAGAAATAGAAAAAAAATCTTGAAATTTCAACTTTGCGAAAAAGTAAAAGAAAAATCAAAATTTGAAATAATAAAACCAACAAGTGTTGGACGTAAAATATTAAAAAATAAAGAAATTGCAAAAATTAACATTTTCACATTGTCATTTGCAAAAATGTCCCAAATTTATTTTATTAGCGAATTTGTCCATTTTGTTAAAATTTAGACAAAAATGCTTTAGCAACAATTTAAAATCCCTCCGAAAGACAAACTTTTTCATATGAATTAAAAATTATGTCGACAATTGAAATATTGACACGTAAGCTATAAGCTTGGCATGCAACCTATACTAAATATTTGAAAAAGTAGCAACGTCAATCCATGTATTAGATGTTAACTTCTCCCAATTTGAAAATTTTGTTCTGAGAGATGAATGTCAAATGTCGAGATGTTAACAAATCAAATGTCAATAATGAGATTTCAAATATTAAGAATACAATGAAATGTAAAGAAAAAATGAAAATCAATCTCCCGCTATTTCACAATGGTTCGTGCGCACAAATAGGAGATGCATGATGGTAGATGTAGTGTTTGCAACGAATTTAATATTACTTAAGATTAAAATCTAGATTTTAATACTTACCAAACGTGTGTTAGATTTGTGAAAATAGTTTCCCGTTCTTCGTTTCTTAATTTTATAGAACTTATTTTTTTTCATAGTACATAAGTTCAGGTATTAACTAACACAAGTGTAGTATTTAATATAGTCAAGATTTCAGCATTAATTTACAATCCTATGATGTGTGAAATACTTCCACAAACCTATGTTGCCAATCCAATGTAATGACAATTAAAAGGAGTTTACGGGTAGTCATTTAGTGCAATTTATATCACATTTTTCCTCTACCAAAATTTGTGGAGAGCTGTATCAACTTGCAAATTCGTTATTTTATTTTTTTTCAAAATGAAATTATATGATTTTTTTTCTTTGTTAATGCATATATTTTTCACAATGCATGGGCTAAAATTAGACACATTTCAATCAACATGCATAAATTTGGTCCTGGATGGAGCAGCTGAGTGATGTAATACTCATTCGTAGGTGGAGCAACTTGATAATGTAATATTCATGGAGGAAGGCTCCCTTGGGGCCAAGAGTATAAAGAGTGCACGAACCCTGATCAATTTGGGCATATATCGCGATTTACTTCCGTCCATTGCTGAGGGGCCGGTGTTGGGTGGTCCAGGACATAGTTCGACGTAAGTTGGGATACCTGGGTATCAAAAAAAAAAAAAAAAACATGCATAAATTTGGACATTTTTGTAAATTCCACAAAAAAAAAATTTCAAATTTTGCTGTGGGCATGTACTGTGAAACCTGCTGTTGTCAAAAAGGTGGTTTTGGCTACTGGAAATTTGTAGGGTTAGTTGATAGTAATTTTTGTTCAAATTCAGAATCCAGTTTTTTCTTTTTTGTTTGGTACTATGGTGGCCTCTTTTACCATTCTATTGAATTCACCGTCGCCAATTGAAATTGAACATTTTTCCATCTTTCTTCCGCAATGGCATTTAATACGTCCTATTTTTAGGGGCGCGGGGGGCGGGGCCAAGGCCGGAGGCGCTGGGTTATTGTTTTCAGATATTTCTCATGCTCTAACTGAATTGTTGCCTTTTCTCTTCATTTATAAAGGGTCAAACTTCTGCAAAAAAGTTCAATTATTCAATTTTGAGGCCAATAGCCATTGAATTATTCAGCATCACATTCGCTTGCAGTTCGTAGTAATAATATTTATTGCAGCTGGGGCTGTAGTGAAGTTCAGTTCGCTATTTCTTGATCTTTTTTTCTGGGATTTTAGAGCATTGATCAGAATTCCCTTTTCCCAGTATTGAATTTAAGCAAGGTTAGATGCCGACTGATGAATCAAGTAGCTCTATGTGGAGTAGAGAACAAGATAGGCTGTTTGAGAGAGCACTGGCAACTTACCCCGAAGACTGTTCAGATAGATGGGAGAAAATTGCAGCCGATATTCCGGGTAAATCCCTAGAAGAGGTTAAACATCACTATGACCTTTTAGTTGATGATGTCGACCAGATTGAGTCGGGCTGTGTGCCTCTTCCTAGTTATAATTCTTTGTCAGATGGTTCGACTAACCATGCCGGTGATGAAGGAACTGGTAAAAAGGGTGGCAGTTTTGGGCACTTAAATAGCGATTCCAATCATGGAGGTAAGGGTTCCAAGTCAGATCAGGAGCGCCGCAAAGGGATTGCTTGGACAGAGGAAGAGCACAGGTGAAGTATTATTGAGCTCAATTTTATAATTACTCTAATCCTGATGACAGAAATTTGAGTGATAAATGTGTTCTAATTAACTTGTGGATGGTATAATATCACTTTGATGCCGGTTAGCTCCTGTTAAAACGGGTACCCTTTTATTCTTTTCTTCTCCTTTTTTTATGTTATGGAAATTCCAATCTAAGCTGCAACTTCACAATTAATCTCTAATTGGTTTTCCTTTGGAAAATCTCAATTCTTACCATTAGTTCTTTTCAAACAGCATTCAACTATTATGTTTGTAGAATATTAGGTGAGCAATCTTGCACATCCTAAAACTTTTTGCCCTTTTGCTTCTTTGCATTCTCATTCTGCAAAGTTTTGAACTCCATTGATAAACAAAATGTTCACTAGCTCATATAGTTTTTCGTGTCCTGCTTGCATCTTAGAGCAAACAATCATTTTTACTACCCAAATGTTTGTTCACAATGTGAACTGTCTTTTATTTACTACTGAGCTTCTTGTTATATTAGAGGAAGGATGGAAAAATTGAATTCAAATATTTATATGACATCCTGGAGAAGAAAGGAAGTGGATGTAAATTTATTGAATCTAACTGTGGAAGAATACGCTAAACTTAGTTACAATATAGTGGAAGTATCTTCTTGGTTTGGAAAAAATTAGTATCAATCTTATTATGCCCGATTAAATATTCATAACCTATCAGCTCTTGAATCACTCACTCAAATATCGTAAATAGATTATTTTAATATGTATCCCTTAGATGTGTTGCTTATAGGAATGAGTTACCATTTGCAGCTTCTATTTAATATACATTAAAGTTGAGGATGCAATTATGAGAAGAAAATTATAACATGCGTCAATGCCAAGCGTAAATTTCACGATTTTATTCATGTGAAATTTTCTGTATTGTCATTTGAATCAGACTGTTCTTCAATGCGAAGGGACTTTGGAGTTAAGGTTGTGAAGTTAATGTGCATAGATGATATTCCTGCAACTGAACCTGGAACTCTTTAACATAATTTGGCAATAATGTTCACTAAGAACAGAGCAAAGAATTAGTCCTGCACAGCATCTGTCAGTGAAATTGCTGCTCTTGGATTTGGTTGAGCATATGACTACTGTCATTTTAGGCAACTTTTCCAATAGTTACTGAAAGTTTGAGATTATGTGAATTCAATGAGAACCTTTTTGGCACAGTTTGAAGTAACTCTTCTGCAGCTTCTCTAGCGACAAGTATTCAAAAACATGCTTGGTCTAATGGGGATAATCTGATGCTCTAACATAACTGGGTTGTTTTGAAATTGCTCTTAGTGCAAAATAACCAAAACTGCAATTGCTCTTAGATAATATAAAGAAAGCCTAAGAGCTATAGTTCTACACTACTAGGTGAACTCTAAGAACATTTAAAATTAGGATTAGACACCTCTTCCATAATGGGTGGAATAATCATTCTGAACTGAACTGTGACTTCCCATAAGCTCTTCAAAATTAAATTGAAGCCCTGTAACGTGAATTTCTGAAGTTCCTAAAACATGCTGAATTGCTGATTGAATGAGATTTTAACTCTCGACTCTATTGAAGAAAATATTAAGATTCACAAAGAGACGTTAAATTTTCCCAATCTCCAATATTCTGAAGGCCCTTAACGTTACTTTGAATATTGCTTGAACCTTGGAAAGTCTTTTCCATGAATTCTCAGTACTTGAACAAGCTCATTATTACTGGGGGCAAGGCATAAGCCTTAAGACAACTGATACAATAATTCAAAAGAATATAAAAATACAACAATATGCTCATAATAAGCTGTAAACCATCTTAAAAATCCACAATATAACAAATTGACAAAAGTAGAAGTCTAACTTGCAAACAAATATAAAATCAATACTAGAGTAGCAAATAATAAGATACAAAAATTTTAGGCGTAACATAATGCAATATATTACTACAAGTAGAAACAACCCAGAAATCTCCTACTTCATCACTACTAATATCTTTGGAGAAATTATCAATTTATTTAATTACCAATCACTGTCGTCACTCTCGGTTTCTTCTTATTATTTGTCATTAGTGATGCTATCTTCTCTTTACTCCATCCCGTCTATATAAAGGCGGATACAGAAAAACAAAAACCCACTGATGTTATGAAATAGTAACCCCAAAAGCTAAAACCAGTAATAAAATTCTTAGAAAAGACTAGACAAATGAGCAAACACCATAGTCGTCATGGCCTAGCCTTGAGGCATAAACTCGCAAATGGTACTTGAGGCGTTTAATGAACGCCTTGCATGAGGCAGAACTTGAGGTGGAAGCCTCAAACCACACTTTTCAAACAATTTACCTTCTAATTATACTTGCTGAAGTTTCCATGTGAATATTTCTCCATTACAAATTTTTTGTGCAAAATAAACATAAAAGGAAATTTTCATGTCAACAAATAGAAGGCAGAAATAGACGTGACTTGAAATTGTTCGCAAAATTGATTAGAGCTCTTACACATAGTAAACATGTTGAAAGAGTCAGAAAACTCTTAATCATACTTTAGTTTTCACTTGTTTATGATTTGAGAAGGTATCATCAAGTGACGTGTGGCAGAGATGGTTCTTTTCTCATTTTCCATTGTCATATTATACTATATTTAATGATACTTGATGTATTCTGAAACCTCTGAAATGGGTAGACACTAACTAATGGATTCCCAAGTCTGATAGAGAAGTCTCTCAGCTTTAAGCAAAGTTTGCTCAACACGATAATGTTTCATTTCATCCTTTTATGGTCATTGATCTAGTTGCACAAATTCTCTTCTTCCACTTGACTACGAGGTTCTTTCCTACCGAGATAAATTATGGAAGTGGTTGGTTTTGGGATTACATGTACTTAGAAGAGTTGTAGGGCCTATTTCTGATCAATTCCATGCTGAAAGTAAATAAAAAACAAAGAACAGAAATAAAGAACACATTCTTGACTCATACAGGATTCTAGGTATAAGAGTTTTCACTATTGTTTGTATGTAGGAAATAAAATATACAAAAGTATTACTAAAGTTAGTGTTGAACCACTTCATTTAAAATCTTAAGTATTTCAATCTATCTATCACAGAAATCAGGGAGGAATCATGGAATTAATTTCTAATATTCTTTCCTCGATCAATCACAAAATGAGGAAATTAATTCCCTGATTTACGTGATTGTCTAGGTTCTTATATTTGTTTAATTTTGTAATTTAGTTTCCTTTATTAGATAGGATTGTACACTATACTGTAACTCTTTTGACAAGAAGCATGAATGAAAATACTTATTTCAGGAGTTAGCATCATTACAAAGAATTGTCATACCAAAAAAATTTTCTGCACAAGCATAGTTGAAGAGACAAGTCACTAACCCAAAAATAAATGGATCTGCTTTGAAATTCTATATAAAGACATGGTACTGAAAAGCCAAACACTATGGCTTAATTAGGAAACTTTACTCATTCAAGGAATAAAAGTGCTAAACATTATCCATAAGCTAACAAAGCAACTAATACAAAAGTCCAAATCACCAAGTCATGAAGAACAGCCACGGGATAATTGATTATTTTCCTTCTTCTCCCCAAATATGTGTGTGTGGTTGTCAGTGGGGGAGGGGGTAGAATTTTAACTAATGAAAACAAAACTATCAAACTTTAATACCAAACAATGCGTTTAATTACCAAGATTTGCATAAAAAGTGGGAAAAAAATCCTCTAGATTTCTACAGAACAAAATTTGAAAAGTAATGCGTCAGTTTCAAAGCATCCAAAAAACTCATGGCTAAGTATGGAAGCAAAAGCAAGGCAAAGAAATGGCTTAGGTTGAAAACCCATAATTGAAACTAACTAGTGGCTGATCAGTTTGGAAACAAAAATGGGCTGACAATAAATCAAGCACAGAAAAGAACGCTCTAAAAGAAAAGGTTTCTTCTCGTGAACAAATTATTTTTCTCTCTTACAATTATCCTTTTCTTGCTTTTTGCCGCCTACCTTGAAGAAGCTTTTGTAGAATTAGCTTAGCCTTGCATTCAGAAATTACTTTCTGGGGAGAGTGCACAAGGGCTAATTTTTACAGCGAATTAACTTATTATGCCCCTGTTTGACAACCATTATTTTAAAAATCTTTTTTCTACACTCATTTTCAACCACGTTAACATAATAAAATATTCGATACAAAATCCAAAATTTTTTCCTACTTTTTAACCACATATTCTTCAAAAAATCACTATTCAAAACATTGTTTTTCCCAAATAATGGTTGTCAAACAAAGGCTATATGGAATCAAGTTGTCGGAATGATCTTACTGTTATTAATTACCAAATTTAACAGTGCAATCTGAATCTGTTGCTTATTTTCCTACTTTCCTCATAGTGCATGTTGACACCTTACATTGTATATACTAATTGGTGTGTGTGAGCATGTGCCACTTGTTTATCCTCTCTCAGTCTCATGCAAAAGTTTACTAATTACATTATTGTGGTAAAATGTTGGAAGATGGAGAAAGTTACAACAATCTATGGACATGCTTTACATTGCCTTTTTTACGTGGAAAAGAAATGCAACAAGGACATCCGATACATATCCCATTTACATGAAAGCTAGAAATTTTGTCTGCATAGTCTAGTCTTTGCCCATGTCAATTTTATTATTTTGGTGTTTTACTAGCCTTGGCGTCAACATTATACATTATTGTGCATTTAATAGCACCTTTCTGTTGATATGCCGTAACTGAAGAGCTTGAATTATTGCACTTCAGTTTTGGTTTGAAGTCCCTTTAAGCAATAAAATTCTTTCTGATTGTAATGGTACCCAAGTGATTTTCAAATAACTTGCATATTGCCAGGTCACATCTTTTGCCTTTCACACCTTCCCATAACAACAGGACTTTATTTTTCTTACTCTAATTAGGCGGTTTATAAATCAGTGCCCAATTTAACATCTTGAAGGATATCAATGCAAAAGACTCAATTGAGAAGAACATTGGTAGCAGTAGAAAGAAATTGATGAATATCTCACATATACTACTCTCACAATGGAAGGTCTAATTGTCTGTAGCTTGCATTATTAATATGTTTACTGATGGACAGAAATCATTCCAGCTATTGGTTGTGGTGAACCCTTTTCTAGATTGTACAGAATCCTTCGAACGTATGTGAAACCTTAGTTTGAAGTTGGTGTTCTCTACTTAATGGCTGATGGGGATGGAGTTGTTGCATTGACATAATGAAAGTAGTTTTATGTTTTTACCCTTGTCAAATATATAAAGGTTTAATGCCTGAAAACTTCTTTATAAGTTGTCTTTCAAACTGGCCATGCACAATTTTATTGCTGAAAGCTATGGAGAAGGGAAAATAGGCAATCCTTTTCTAATGGAGAAGTTTGCGATTTCTTAGGAATTATTGTTGAAAGATTAAACAGTTTGGCTTGGCTACACACGAGAATTTAAGCTTCTTTTTTCTTCCTGTAATTCCACGAAGACCTGCTCTTGACTACGCAAATCTATCTTGCATTTGAAAGATGGGAAGAATGAAAAGGGAATCGAATCATGTCTAGAGATATCCCAAATTATTGATTGAGCCTCTTCACTTCTGCTTTTATATTCGTATAATTCATTTTACATCATTGAATGACTACCACTGATCTGTTGTGTATTTTAGAGAAGACACAATGTTGGATGTGTATTCTGTCAGAGAGATTTAAATACTTGTGCTAGAGTTATTATACTAAAGGTGCTCTGATTGTTTGCCTATTTCTGTAATCGTTTCATATATGTTTGAGGCACAAATTAACAGCATTTTGTGTTTGCTTTTTGGTTACTTTTTTCTGACTTTGCATTTTGCTTTATCCTTGAGCATGACATATATTTTCTATTGATTATTATAATTCAGGTTGTTTCTTCTTGGTTTGGATAAATATGGAAAAGGTGACTGGCGAAGCATTTCCCGGAACTTTGTGGTGACCAGAACTCCTACACAAGTGGCAAGCCATGCCCAAAAATACTTCATCCGTTTGAACTCTATGAACAAAGATAGGAGGCGGTCGAGCATTCATGACATCACTAGTGTTAGCAGTGGAGAAGTTTCAGTGCCAGATGGTCCAATCACTGGTCAAACAAATGCTTCTGCTGTGGGGAGTTCATCTGCCAAATCAAACAAACAACCTCCTCTAGTCCCAGCTGCTTCTCCTGGAGTTGGGATGTATGGAGGAGCACCAACTATTGGGCAACCAATAGGAGGACCCCTTGTTTCTGCAGTCGGCATGCCAGTGAATATTCCACCACCGACTCACGTGGCATATGGTGTCCGAACTCCAATTCCAGGACCCAGCGCTCAGACTAGCATGTGTCCTATGACTTATCCAATGCCACACACATCTGCCCATAGGTGATTCAAGTATACTTGCAGAAGTATATGAATTGTACTCAACCTAGCTATTTCTTAGATGGGCTTTTCAGGTTCGTCTAAAGTTGAGAAGGAATAATGTTTTCTGTTGTTGCAGAAACATGTAGGATGAGGGTCATTTTTCATTCTTATTAAATCTAAATAAGCCAGAGGAAAATCGGTATTCATCTGTATAGACAATTGTCAAGATGTGGCACCGTTAGGTTCAGGAGAGCATTATGGCTTTATATAGCCAACAGAAGTTTCGAGAGTGTCACTAGTTCAGATCATTCAAGATCAAGTAATGTTCATTATGGTGAATATTATCAACAGTCGTTTTCTCCCGACGATTTTGAGTAGAATGAATATCCAAGGAAATATTTAGCCAATGTTGCTGTTAAAAAGCATACAAGCTATCCGTAGTATATTAGCTCATACTTGGGCTTCTGAGGGTGACGGGTTTTTCTTGCCTTCTGATATTGTGGTTATCTAGTATTATTTTCTATGCCATGCACATATCAGTCGCTTATGGTTGGGAAATCGCGGCCTCGGATCAATCTCGATTGACCCACGGTTAAAAGATGAACGTGGACTGTGAATGTAAAAAGAATCCCATCTACGATTGTAATAGAAGTTTCTTGTTTGAGCGAAGTTGGGTTTCTCGAAAGACACGATTGGCAGAAAGGATAACCTTTAAATGATGTCTGTTTAGATTGTCCAAGAGTATTACAAATCGTACAACCTGGTTTCACGTGGGAACTGCGTCAGGTGTTAACAGCAACGCAAGTATGTGCTGTCAATTGGAATGACCGTTATGAAGTTGGGTGATTTGGTAACGGCCCCTATTATTTGGTATATTATTTTTGGAGTAGTGTTTTTTTGGAGAATATGTGGTTGGAAAAATAGGAAAAATTTTCGATTTATGTGTAATATTATTTAATTGAAAAATGTGCTATTGAAAAAAAAGAAAAAAAAGTGTGTTATAATTTTAATGGGGGGCCAATTGGGGACTTGATTGAGACATTTTAAAGTTTATAATCGAGCTGAGACTTCGCTCAAAGTAGTAAGACCTTCTATAAAATTTACCCTTAGATACAAGAAGGATGCTATGCAATTACAGGCCTCAATAGAAACCTATTTATATGAAATTAATTGATTAATACTTCCAGAATGATGGATAGTAGTTTGCATTCTCTTCAGAATTCTCAAAAAGGTACATTAAAATCTGCAAACACTTGAACAAACAAAAAAAAACTTACAGATTCACATGATACCAAATTTACTTCATCATTTCCAGCTGTTAGCAACAATGTCAGCCAGATCAACCACCCTCTGTGAGTAACCCCACTCATTGTCATACCAAGCAATAACCTTAACCATGTCATCTCCCATCACCATTGTCAGTGAAGAATCAACTGTCGATGAAACATCAGTGCACCTGAAGTCCACAGACACAAGTGGCTCGTCGCACACGGATAAGATACCATCGAGTTCCTTTTCAGCAGCCTCCCTGAATGCAGCATTCACTTCTTCGGCGAATGTCTTCTTCTCGACCTGGACAACGAGATCCACCACAGACACATTGGGAGTCGGGACACGAAGAGCAATGCCGTTCAGCTTTCCTTTGAGTTGTGGAAGGACAAGTGCCACAGCCTTGGCAGCACCGGTCGAGGTAGGAACGATGTTGAGGGCTGCAGCTCGTGCACGTCTAAGATCCCTGTGGCTTGCGTCAAGAAGCCTCTGGTCTCCAGTGTAGGAGTGAGTAGTTGTCATTGTTCCCTTAATAATGCCTATGATATCAAAATTTTATCAGCCTCATCATGTCAATTAATACGAGAGAATAAATACTACGAAACATAAGTATTGTCAAGTACTGCGTACTAAACATAAGCAACACCATCCAACATGTATATGTCTGTAAGTGTGTGCATGTGTTGCAGGGATGCATTACCAAATTTCTGGTCAAGGACTTTGACGAAAGGTGCAAGGCAGTTGGTAGTGCAAGAAGCATTGCTGATAATAGGCTCATCAGGGTTGTAATCGCCAGCATTTACACCAACAACATAGGTAGGAATATCACCCTTTCCAGGAGCTGTGATGAGAACCTTCTTCGCTCCCGCTTGAATGTGTTTACCAGCACCCTCCCTGTCTACGAACACTCCAGTACCTTCTATCACTAGATCAATCCCCAAATCCCTGGAAATGAAATTATTTGATTAAAGAAAACGGCAATTATTATTGCGGAAAATACTTTGTTTTTGGTCATGGAAGCAAAGTTTTCAGGACTCCTGTAGATAGTCGGAGTCTGATGTGGCCATAAAGGGTGATTGAGATCAATACATTACGAGACAAAATAGGCATGTTTAGTAAGTAATATTGAACATGGTTAGACGGTACAATAGACAGGGTTTTACTTTCTTTTTCTTAAATAATACTGTCCAATATTATCTAGTCCAAAGCATGTACGAAAATGCAATGAAAAATATGTATATAAGAAGGAAGTTATTACTTCCAGGGAAGGTTGACGGGGTTGCGGCTGGAGACAACTTTAATGATTTTCCCATCAACAGAAAGGCCGTCATCTCCAGCAGGTTTGACATCGGCTTCAAAGATACCGAGGGTGGAGTCATATTTGAGAAGGTGTGAGGCTTGCTTGACACCACCAGTGTCATTAATGGCGATGATATCAAGAGGTGAATCCTTCCTTCCATGCCAGCATCTCAAGAAGTTCCTACCAATTCTTCCGAAACCATTAATTGCCACCTTCAGCTTGGCCTCGACTACTCCCCTCTTGTTCTTGTCTCCACCAACCTGAACAAAAAATACCAAAACCGAACAAGCAGATGTTAGCACTCAAAATGCAACTTCAAATTTATTACCAGCTTTTGATATTTTCAACTTGTAAGTTCCTTTAATGATTTAAAAACCAGAAGTATTTATGATTTAGATCTTCATAAAGCTCCTTCTACACTTGAATTGGTAGATTACATGTAAACAGTGTTCAAAAGACTTGGTACAGCCCCTACAGCCCCCATTGTGTACATAATCACCTAAGTTATGCATGTAATTGTTCAATAAATTCATCTCTGGCATAATCAAAACACTTCTTCTGTTCTGATGCCTGGCACTACTTGATTGCTTAGCATTTTAATCTTCATTATTCTTCTTATTTTAAGCTTGGCACTAATTAACGTACTTAAATGAAGATGTAAGTTCAACAACAACACAACAAACTATTTGTTTCCAATAAATTTGGGCCAACTATGTGAATCCTTCTTAGCCACTCCATTCCATTTATTGTAGATCTATTAAAAGATTCAAAACAACTGAACTTTTAGAACCATGACTGGGCTTATAAATATGTGAAGAATTCGAGCATGGTTGGCTAAGATTAAAAAAAAAATGTAGAAGTTACTTTTACACAACTATTTTTTTCAAACATGCTTCGATTAGTTACTATTAAGTAATTTATTTTCTACTAATATTTATTCTACAACTTATTTATTTACTCATTAGTCATAAGCAAACTTATAACCGCAGCCAAACCTGCTGTAGCCATTTATTTAGTTTGTATAATAGTCATGAGTTTCCCAAAAATAGTTATTCTTCGTTCATTCAAAATACTATACTATAAGAAAGTTCAGCTGGATTAAAACTAAAGCACCTGTCTCGAGGCTAGCAATATTTAACTACACAATTCTATATGCTGAACAAGTGGCTGTAAAATCTATAAAACCAGTCTGATCAAGACTAGACACCGAAAAATCTTGCTTGATTCCACGATACTCACAACAGAGGTCTGGAAGGCAATAACAGAGAGCAAATCATCATTTGTCGTCCTCACGAATGGAAGAGAGGAAGACGAATTGCGAAGCCCAGCAAAGTCGGAGAATCCCTTGCTCCCAACCTGCAAACATTATTGCTCAAATATCTAAGAACACTGTATATCAACATGCAGATGACGAATGAATAATACTGTATACGGTTGTTCAGTATGTAACCTGGAGAGTTGAATTGGCTACAGAAAGAGCAGCCAAAGCCATGACAGCAACTTGCACCAAAACAATGCAGAAGCAGCACAAGTTAGTAGCAAAGAAGAGAGTGAAATGGGATAAAAATGGGTGATGGATGGGGTGTTTAAGTTTGAATTCTAATGGTGTATGATGAAGAGAAAGAGAAATGGATCAGATTATTGATGTATGGCTGTGGTTGTAAATATCTCTGTGTGACTCTACTCCTCCTCATGACTATTTTATTTTTTTAGAAATTATTTTCTTCTATTTATTTATTTATTTAAATTCACCATATTTATCAGAAATGCCAACATGTCAATGAAACTCTTTGCTATAGGCTGGATAATGTTGGGAAATCTCTTGTCTATATCCACTCAGTGCCACATGATCAGAAATGTGTGTTTTCCTATATATTCTTGGAGTGATTAGGCATTTGAGGTTAATGTATGTCTTTCATATAGATCACAAGATATACCAATGAATAGTGAAAGCAAAATTTGTGGCTTAAAAAAATTTCATGTTTTGGGTACAATATAGTTTATGAATGGGAATACAAGTGTCAAAATTAATCTACGGACCCATATGGCTTTACCATAAGGTTGGAATGAGTCCCGCTATATAAGTTCATGTATCTCGTGTTTGCTTGATTTAAAGTGAGTCTATATTGAAATGATTTTTCTCTTCTTTTCAAAAAAAAATTACAATTCCTTTATTTTAAAATAGAAATATATAAATAAATAGTAAGTCTAGCATACGATCATGCCCAGAAAATTATAGGCGGACACACCTAGAAAATGGGTGTCATCGAGCCAAGGATGCATCGAGTCTTGAACCAAAAAAATATTAATGTCTAGACACCTAAAAAAAGGTATGTGCGTACAAATGTTGAATTGACTCAACATCATATTTTTATCTAATTGATAGTGAAGTGTCTTTTCAAACTCATAGAATAAGCAACATAATTTATAATATATTGGATGTTATACACTAGAATTGAAAGTTATTGGAGGCAAAGATGAGCTCATAATAAATCAAGCACACATAAAGAAACAAAGAGAAAAAAACTTTATTCACTTGAACAAATTATATTTCTCTTGGAGTTGTTTTCCTCACAATTGCATATTGAATACAATCCTAATACATCTTTAGGAGCATTTTGTGCAATATATGTACATGAATTCTATATATTTGATACATGTTTATGAATTCTGTTAGTAAATTGGCTCATGAACGAACTGGGAATTGAAAGGTTAGGGACAAAGAATAATGCTGCAGATAAGGTAAGTGCATTGAAATCCTAAAAAGTCCATTTCTTTTTCTTTTTTTAAAAAAAGACATCTTACCGTTACAGTTTCTTATTTTTGAATTTGTATTTTAGAATAGGTAAAAATTTATATATGGGAGTTTAACTATGATAATTTCAAAATTAAGAAATAAGGTTTAAAATTTCAAAAATCAGAAACTTTTAAATTTTAGATATGAAATAATTAATTAAAAAAAAGTATTTTTTCAATTAAATATATTAAGGTTATAAATCTATACAATTTGATCATAAATTATCGAATTAATTGNTTTTTTAATTAAATATATTAAAGTCACAAATCTATACAATTTGGTCATAAATTATCGAATTAATTAGTAACAAATTATTTTTCAATTACAAATAAAAATTTTTATAAGTCACAAATCATTTTTAATTTACAAATCAAATATTTAATTGATGACAATTTACTTCTCGATCACAAATAAAAAAATTTATAAGTCATAATTTATTCAATGATCATAAAATCAAAATTATTATAAATCACACCTCATTTATCAGTCACAAATTGTCAAATTAATTAATCACAACTAATTTCTAAATCATAACTTAATAAATTGTAAGCCTCGATGACATCTTTTAGGTCACGTATCATTTGTTGGTTACAGTTAACCAATTTATTGGTCACAAACATCATCACATCCTGTCCACCCACGACCACCATAACCAACACCAACACCAACATAACCACCACCTTCACCAAACCGTGCAAAACCACCACCACAGCAACCACCACACATCACAGCAACGCAAACCCACCACCACAGCAACGCAAACCCACCATCAAAGTAACCACAACACCACCACACACCAAACGTCGACACCATCATCGCTGCCAGATCGCAAATGCCGTGCGCACCACACGTGACCACCACCACCATAAAACCACATCAAAAACTACCACAAAAATCACCTCAAAACGAATTTTGACCACCACCGCTTGCACCATGGCCACCGCACCACCACCACCAACACAGCTTAATAGTGCCACCACCACCAACACAACCCAACAAAATAACACAAATGCATCGTCGCCACCACAGATGTAACCCAACCCAACACAAACGCACCTCCACCACAGTACACTGCAGGATGAAGCTGCCGAAGAGGTAAATAAGACCACCCACAAATGCATCGCCACCTGTCGAATGAAGTGGCAGCAGCAGTGCTGGCATTTTGCGCACACAGTGCTCCCGCTGTGTCGCTTCAGGCAGCAGCATAGCCGCCTTGCGCAACAGTGCTCAGGCAGGGAGGCAGTGGTTTCGACGCCGATGAGGGGTAAGTACAGCGTCGAATGAGGGGTGGATGGTGTAAGTAGAGAGTGATAGGAGAAAAAAAAAAGAAGAGGGAAGGAAGACGGTCGAAAGTTAATCTTAGGGTGCAATATTGGAAAATGGTTGGATAAAAAATGAATTCCAAGAAAAATAATTGTCTAGAACTTGTTTTTCAGGAAATTGTTAATTAAATATGTTTGATTGGTATAATTTTCCACTTGAAAATTTTTAAAATCTTGGATCTTTTTGTATTCGTTTGGCTTTTACATGGAAATTGTCCATTAAAGTGATAATTTTTTTCACAATTAATTATAAAATTTGTTTCCATTGTCAACAAATCATTTTTTTCATCGAAGTTAAGTATTCATTTGGCTTTGTTTTATATGGAAATTGTACAATTGTTTAAAAAATTTGTTCTGATTGCCAAATAAAATAAAATAAATAAATAAATAACCCAGAACCCAATTGATTTTCAAGAATTGGTGCACGTGTGGGGTGAGTGGAATTTCTTTTCCATNATTTTTTCCACAATTGGTTATAAAATTTGTTTACATTGCCAAAAAGTAAAAAAAAAATTTCAAGAAAATCATTTTTCATCAAAGTTTAGCGTTCGTTTGGCTTTGTTTTACATGAAAATTGTCCATTAAAATGATTTTTTTTTTTTTACAATTGGTTATAAAATTTGTTTTAAAAAAAAACTGGAATTTCATTTTCCCACCATAAGCAAATCCTCCAAAATCAAGTAAACGTGAGGGGTTGGGTGGGAAAATCAATTGCCAAGAACTTTTTGCCCATCAAACATGCTTTTTGGGTGGAAATGGATTTTGAATTCTATTTTTCATGGAAAACTTATGGTATCAAACATGGCATTGGAGTTTAGGTTTAAATTGAGTTGGGTGGGGGATGGGATGAAGGTGGGGTGAGTTAATTTAATTTCATAATAATATTATTAATATTTTAAAAGATGAATTATCATATGAATTTTGAACAAAAAACTTTGAAGTCTTATTTTTGGACTGGGAAGTTAAAAACCATAAGTGTAATTTCCACTTTAAAATATTTATAGTTATGTGTATTTCCCATCCACTAATTTCCGATGGAGAGCAGATTTAAGTCCAAAATTGCAAATCACTACAATATAAAAGATGCAAAAACTTGACCACCATGTATCGCAATTTCCGATCATCGTAATTTTTTTTTCACGCATCTCCTCCTCCTCTTCACGCAACCATCTCATCTTCCACTTTCACACGCAATTAACTTCATTCATACCCCATCATTCATCAATCCATCAAAACCGATTCTTTGTATTCTTCGTCGATGAACTAAAAATCCATCTGGTTCCGTTCTTTCACATTTTACCGTAATATAATAGTTGGTGAGTACTCTAGAATTTCAATCTCTCTCTGAAAATTTTGATTTCGTTCCAATTTTCATTTCTTGTTAATTTTGCTGATGGGATGATAGCATCAAGGTGACGGTGGAGGCTGCTGCAAGGCTGGGGATGGAGTTGGTAAAGAAGAAGTAAGTCCAAATATCATCATACTGTATTTTCCTTCTATTTGATTATTTTATAAATTTCATACACTACCATGAAAATATATGCCCAACTAATATGTAGAGGTTGAATGTTGGCTCAAGAAGAAAGATAGTGGTGGCAATCGAGTCGAGCGGCTCGTATTGTAGCAGCCCACGAGACGAGCCCGAGCACGAGCTAGCGGGCCGGCTCGCTAGACGAGCCGAGCCTACTAGTCTCGTATTGTTCACGAGCTACTGGCGAGCCCACGAGCCGAGCGGCTCGTGGGCTCGTCC
>CAIGRB010001192.1:0-13038 GCA_903798255.1 Fraxinus quadrangulata | reverse complement strand
ATTATGCACATGTTAATTTAATTATCATTTAAAATCTTTTATATGTAAACATGTGAGTTTAATTTTGAAATACAGATAATTTTACGTTTTGAATAAGTGTTAAGTGTAATATTTAACGAATATATTTATTTTTGTTAGTAAAATGGTTAATCAATTTCTTAAATATTCAATATTATCCATCACGCTGAATTGCTAAAGAATAAAAATTTTAATAGTAAATTAGTAGGGTCGAATTTATAAAATTCAATGTGTCTTTTCTTAATGATCTCATGTTGTTGGCACAAATTCATTTTGACCATTAAATTCCACCATTTCAGATTAGGAAATGATCTAATTGTTAAGATCAAACTCTATCAAAAAGTCATGACTTTTTAATTATTAATATATTCCACTTGACATATATTATAGAGTTATTTCAATACACACATTTAATCGACGTGTACCAATAAATTCTAATAATCCCAACATGAATGGAAGAAATCAACCTAGCACAAGGAAGACAAAGAGAGTACCATCTGAAAGATTATGGATCAGGATAAGTAACTTTCCCTTTGAACCTTCCTTAGTAAAAACTTTATCGGACTCAGCTAATCAATGAATGAAACATTTTGAATTGTTGGCTGTTGTTGCAAGCCTAGACAACAAATAAAACACATTATTTTTCATATCAAACTTAGGTTCTCGGTTGTGTTTATTATTTCGGCATTGAATATTTTTAGGTTCAACAAGTGTGTTGAGAATTCGTAGAAGTAAAATTCTCATAGAACCGATCGAGTTCATACTTACATAGGAGATGTTCTACAAAGAGTACCCTATTATACTCTACTTGTAATGTTTATAAGATTATTATCATTAAGAGTATAGCTTATCTTAAGCAATCTTTTGCAGGCAGCATTTAATTACATCACAGAAATGGGAATGAGTTAAAAGTGTTTATTATCGAGTCATTCATAACTAGTTTTCCTATTGAGCCTAGTCCGTGGGATCTCCAATCATCAGGTTTTGTTTCTATTAAGTTGACTCATTAGTTTTGGGTTTAATCCAATTTATCTCAATGTGCAATCTATTCTCTCTAAATAATTCATTTGTAAATGGATCCAATAGATTATTCTTTGATAAAGCAATGGAAATTGTTCCATTTGGAGTAAATGCTAAATGTTATTATGTCTATGACGTATATGTTGAGAATTACTATTATACACGACATTCTGTTCTATGCATATGTAGCTCGCTTTCAATTAAATTATATAACAAGCACGAATTATCACCAATTAGGAAATCGTTCTAAAGATTTTGAAGCCATCGTGCTTCCTTCTTGCTTTATTCAAAGCTCTAACTTAATCTTCCAATTCTCAAGTTGGATGGAGAATTTTCATGAAACAACTACACTCCTACAGTAATTATATTTACCATTAGATTTGAACCCTTACATCGAATATCTAATTTACAAAATCGTACCCATTTTAAGTTTAAGAAGGTTCTTGGGTTTTGGTAGCTAATAAATCAGGACGATGATTTAAAACGTTATTGGATTATATATATATATATATAACCACCAAAATCAATTGGCTTGACCTAAGAACAAATTTGGGCGACTGGAAGCAACCATTAATTTGTGTTGCTCCAAGTCCGTTCATTAGCTGGATGGCCCTTTTGATTGAGTTAGCCCACATCTTGTATTTTTATTTTGCCCAATTTGTTATGTCTTGGCCTATCTTTTACCTATCCCAAAAACAATAAAAGGAGACTCTTTCTTGCGAAATAGAGGGCATCCGTCTTTTGTCCATTGTTGAAGCCTTGTCATAAATTGCTACATTCTTCTTCCTTCTTTGTGCAATTGCATCCACAATTATTCTTCATCCTTTTGTGGGTTAATTGTTTGAGAAAGAAGGCAGCCATAGTAAAGTTTAGTTTTTTGTGTTGAGCAATTATTTAGTCGGGGTTTGATTTGTTTGTTCAAATTGAGCTTGATGTGTGGACTAATTGAGTTACTTCCACGACAAATAGATGTACAAAATCTGTGCTTAGTTTGCGTAAAAAGGGGCTGAAAAAAAACAAAAATAGACTCAAGAATAAAATAGCTGAGAATCCAATATGATGACAGTTAAAGCTCCAATTTTCGGTCAAACCAATTTTCGTCTGTGTGATGGAGAAAATATCCTGACTCAGGACGATGAGGCACACCCTACAAGGCAGCGTGCGCATTGCGTGAACGGATAGAGGCGACGGCCCGTGAGCCCACGCGCCGCGATGGTGGACACACGTAAGAGCGCATTGAGTAGAATTTGGGATTGTCCAAATAGACAGAATATTTCTAGTGACAATGTGGAGCCTGCGTCGATATTTGTTTTCTATTTGAGCAATATTTTAATTTAGGGCCATTTGCCCTTCATTTTTTGGATTTTGGGATTTGGTGTTCTTGTTGTTGCAGCTGTTGGAAGCTTGAAGACAAATAGTGGTGACCCTAAAGTAGTAAATTCGTATCTCTCCTTATTTACGGATTTGCAAATTTGATCCACTCAGTAAATTGGCTTATCACTTTTAAATTTTTGTACTAGCAGGCCATCATATGTGTTGACCATTACGTTTTGGGGTTACCGTGTGTAGTAACCATTGTGTATTTCTAGAATTTAGGAATTATTTATTGTGTTTGAAGTGTTAAGTTTAACTGGTAAAAGTTGCTTACTGATTAAGTCCTTGTGTAAGACTTGCATTGAGTAAGAAAACTTGTTTTATTGACATACCTCCATGTTGCAATGATTATTCTGTTAGAACATTTAGACTTTATTCAATTGACCATTCCCTCGATTTGAGATCATGAATCTCATGAAACTCTAGAAATTTAGAAAAATGTATATTCTAACCTTAGGACAGCTTTGTGTGTCTTAATTGTGTATTTGTGCATTTTAGTTCATATGTGTCCAAAAATAACTACCAAAAATAACTACACGTGTTGTTTGAGAATTTTTAATTGAAAATAAGATTTTTTCATTTGGCAACAAAAACTGAAAGGGATTTCAGTTCAACAAAAGTTTTTAAAAGATATAGATGTCAATTTTAAGAAAAATAGACAGAAAGAAAACGTGAGAGGTGAGGCGAATGTTATCACTAGATCTAGTTATAATCCCGAGTAAGGTTTATTGATAATAAACGTGATTATAGTTTTTGCATTTGTATGAAATCCCATTTACATGAAAGATTGCATGAGTTGGTGCATTAATCTATGTTACATTTCATTAGGTTTTTAGTATTGACGATTTTGTGGACAAAAGAACTAATATGTAACAGATATAAAAGTCAATGACCTATGGTGCAATTTGTATAAAATGGGTTATGAGGTCTAGGGTTCGAGCATGAAAAGAGGAGAACACGGTGCCGCATTTTCACTAGTTTATCGCTTGGAAACTGCTCGAACGACAAAAACAGAATGTATGTCGAGCTCAGCGACAACAGTATGTCGTTTGCCGGTCACTAGCTTCTCACTCGAACAACAGGTCGATCCGAAAAATCTTAATTGCTGATTTTGAAGAGTTTTACTCCGCTCATAACACTTAAGCGTCCTCAACTATAAATACAGATGTCTGTAAAGAATTCTAGGTGGTTGCTTCACTGTGCTTTCATTGTATAACACATCACATCATATTTTGAGAGATCCAAGAGCATAATTATTTGGTGATTCAACTATATCATTCTTGAGATCCGACAACGAAGTTTTGGGAAAATATCAAGGTTCGTGAATCCAAAATANCTCATCTTCACCCAAACTTACCTAGTGACAAGACTATTTCCAGTCATCTGTGCCATTAACTTAGTCAATTGACTTACCTGATTAGTAAGGAAGTCAATCTGAACAACACACTACTGATTATTATTTCTATTTAAGTTTCGATTTTTATTTTTATTCAGGAGATGACGACACCTAGGCCTTATGTATCCTAACTCACCACAGTGAAAACATGTAGGGGTAAACCTAGGACCAAAGGTATGTGGACGCTGATATCTATTCCTAGGTCGATGGGTCCTACACTATCTAGTAGGCCTTTGTCTAACAAATTATTTATCCTTAAGATTGGGGTTAGAAACAAGTTTAGGCTGGTCAGTAGCAGGGACAAACGTGGTCTAAGAAGTACTAACATTGTTTTCCTTAAAACATAGACCTTCCTTATTTCCGGCCGGCTTGCCCATTTCTAAAATGTTATCTAACTTTTCAGAACCATAAGAGAAGACAAGCAATTGAGATTTACAATATTCTAGATCTCTCTAAAGGTTCTTAACCTGGATATCTAAGGTCTCTTTCTTAGTGTTCAAGTCGTTGATTCCCCTAAAGGACTTCTCAAGCTCACTTATGAGGTCTTAAGCTGAATCTCTAAAGTTTCATTCATGGATTTTATTTCACTCAAGATCAAGGTAGATTCCTTAATGCGCGCTACTAATTTCTCATTTTCCAATTCAAGTTCCCTATTCTTCACACTCAAGACTTTGTTTTTAGTAAGAATTTTAAGACTCTCTTCATACATCTTATCATAAGCCTCTTGGATATCTTCCTCACACATAGACTCTTCATTAGAATCATTATCATTATCTAAGTCATCTTCTCTTTCACTTCCTTGGTTAGATCCATTTTTAATTCTTGTAGAAAAGATAATATATTTTCAACTTTCCCCACGAGTGGATTTCTCACTTTGATTGTCTGAGTTAGACTCATCATTAGTGAGAGTGGCATTCATAGCCTTGTCTGAATTTCTCCTACAATTAGGACACTTGCTCCTAACATGGCCAAAATCTCAAAAATTATGGCATCTTACAGATTTAGATTTTCTCCTTAATTTACTCGGGCCACCTTTGTGTCTCTCTTGATGGTTATTTTTCTTCCTAAACATTTTTTGAAATTTTTTAGCCAGGTAAGCTAACTCCTCATCATCCATTGAATCAGAATCAGAAAATTCGGTCCGGATGTTTCTCACGGATTTCATGGCTAGATACTTATCTTTAATAGGTTTATCTAAGGTCAGCTCATACGTCTGGAAGGATCCACTAACTCCTCTATCTTAATGAAATCTATGTCCTTACTTTCTTCAATTGCCGTGATTTTAGGCCTGAAACCCTTGGGTAAGGATCTAAGAATTTTACGCACTATCTTAGGCTCGAGGATTTTCTCTCATAGGTTGAAACTAGAGTCCACTATGTTGTTTAGGCTCACGTAGAATGTCTCATCTTCTCTTATTCTAATCTCCTCAAAGCTAGTGGTCAACATTTACAATTTCGAGTTCTTAATAGCCTGAGTTCCTTCATGTGTGGTTTCTATCTCCCAAACTTCTTTACAACCTCACACATAAATACTCTCCTAAATTCTTCCGGCGATACTGCCATAAATAAGGCATGTAAGGCTTCACTGTTCCATTTATATTCATCTAAGTTCATATTAATCCAATTAGCAATCGGAGTGAGGGTAACTACATTTTCTACAGTTATATTAGGGGCACTCCAACCATTCACCACACTCAACAAAATCCGTTCATCCATAGATTTTAAGAACGCTCTCATCCTAACTTCCCAGTAGACATGGTTATTGCCATCAAAGTATAGCAGGACAGACAATGAACTACTCATCTAGATAAATTAAGGTAGGAATCAAACTTAGGCTCTGATACCAATTGAAAGTATGTAGTTTACTAACTAAATTTGACTTTACATGCAGAATTATACAATTAACAAGCAACAAGTCACTTTTAATTGTTTATAGATAGTTAAACAAACATTCCAATTATCCTAAGTTGAATTGCCATAATTTGTAATATATAAAGCAATAAAGAACACCAATATTGATGATGGAGAAACCCAATTAGGTAAAAATTTCGGGACCAAGACTACCTCCACTATAGACAATATGGATTACAGTCAGTTTCTAGCCTAGCAAATTCTACTAGTTTCCGTTGTTATAATTCTTGTAATATGCAAGATCTGTTGTTTCTTCAGACTCACGATTTGCTACCATAGATACTATCTAGCCAACCTGTTAGATCTCTCAATCTACCTCCTACAGCTTCCAAGATCTGTTGTAAATTCCAGACTCTCGATCTTCTTCAATTGTCTCTTCCAAGTAGATATCCAGGAATTACCTATTCATGTTCTTCTTTTTGCACCTGTAGTCCAACCTCTCTCAACCTGTAGAAACTTCTGAAGTCCAACTGAGAAAGTACACTCCTCAAAGTGTAAGGAAGTCAGGTATTTTGGATTCATGAACCTTGATATTTTCCCAAAACTTGGTTTCCAAATCTCAAGAATGATATAGATGAATCACCAAATAATTATACTCCTGAATCTCTCAAAATATGATGTGGATGTGTTATACAATAAAAGCACAATGAAGCAACTACCTAGAATTCGTCCCAGACATTTATATTTACAGTGGGAAAGTGTTATAGGCTGTGTAAAACTCTTCAAAATCAGCATTTAGGGTTTTTCGGATCGACCCATCACTTGAGCGAGAAGTTAGCGACAGGCGAGCGACATACCGTCGCTTGAGCGAAAGCTCAAACCCTAGACCTCATAACCCAATTTATATAAATTGTACCATAAGTTCTTGACTTTTACAATATGTTACATATTAGTTATTTTGTCCACAGAATCACGAATACTAAAAACCTAACAAACTCCTCATCTGGCATTTTGTGACAAAAATATACAATAAGTCAAGGATAACAAAAAAATATAAACTACCCAAGTTATGTTTCTTGTATTCCTTGTCAAACCTGTTTCCTAAAATAAAAAACTTAATACCTAGTGTAAAAACACGTGATAAAGGAAATCAAAAAACTCATCAACACAAATAAGCATGCTAGCTTGAGACGTGACATTAATGTCAATTAAAAATCAAAACTCAAACAGCTATGCATATGATATATAATGCACATTCTCCCCCTTACTATAAGTTCTCAATGTTTTTATGCATTAGGCAAAATGTATCTATATCTTTTCCCAACGACCCCTAAACATAAAATCTCTCCATTTGTAAATACTCTCTCTCCCTTTTTGTCATAAATAATGAATGAAAAAAATTTAACATATAATTTCTCAAAAATGTAGTCGATAGCATGCATAAATATAATCAATATACAGTACACATTCCCACATACTCAGTTCAAGTTAACATGGAGTAAATTGTATAAGTGACCAATGTGTGTAAAGTGTATAGGACTCCAAACCTTAATTTTGTTAGAAATGATATGCTAAACATCATTGTCAATAAGTATTTTCATCTATTTATGACAGTCAAACAGCGCATTAAGACCTTTAAATAAAAGTTCATTGTGTATTGATATTTTCTTTTCTCCCCCTGACTTTGAGCATATTTTATTTTCACATATTTCAATATTTTAAGCTCATAATTATTTTTCACATCTTAAGTGCGGGCTCTTCTCCATTAAGTGACTAAAGTGACCCCATTTAGTGAGCTTTAGGTCGGTTAATCTAAGCCAGCTGACCTTAGACACCAAGTTATAAGAAACCCTGCAGGCTTAATTGCTCGTGTCAAATAGGCTCTGAAGAAAAATATAAGATATTGAGCTTTATATTACCAGGGATAACCTTAAGTTTAGGTCTAATAAATATGATCAATTCATGTTCAAACATGTGACTGTCATCCCAAATCTTACACACACGGTAGAGTCTCACTAACAATTTCATAGTGTATGCAGTAGATTATGAGTTTGGAATTTACAGCAGATCTTGGAAGATACAGGAGATAGATTGAGAGATCTAGCAGGTTGGTTAGATAGTGTCTACGGAAGTAGATCGTGAGTCAGAGGAACATCAGATATTGAAGTTGCAGAGTTTACAACAGCTAGTAGAACTAGTTTGGAATTGAATTGTAACACACATTGTCTATAGTGGAGGTAACTGGTTTGGTCCCAAAGTTTTTACTAAGTTGGGTTTCTCCGTCATCATATTAGTGTTATTTATTGCTTTCCATATTACAAACTGTAGCAATTCAACTTAGGATAATTGGACTGTTTGTTTAATCATCTAGAAACATTAAAAATGACTTGTTGCTTGTTAGTTGTAGTATTCCGTACGTAGGGTCAAAATTAAAATCGGATAATTATAACAATTTGATAATTTAGTAGTCGTTAATTTGGTAATCCGTAACTTTAACATTTCATTGTATTTGATGTGTGTTTTCTGCATGAATTTGAAGTTATCATATTATTGTGTGTAATTTATTGCATGCGTAATGGTTGGGATTACTATTGTGAGGGTTCATAGCGGGTGTTTTCTCATTTTGGTAGGCATATTAGTAGTAAGTATGTTAACTAGTAATACGGAGTACAGATACATCAAGATGCATTGGTGATATGTACGGGAATGCGAAGAATAACATCTGGATCACAAGAGGAGATTGATTAATTATTTGGAATGCTTTATATATTAAGAATCTTTATTGAGTGGAGTAAAAGAGTGACACTCCTATCATCTATATTAAGTGAAGACCCATTATTTACCTATGTTGAGAGGGGTGAGGTGGTGATATAGTTAGACCCCATAGACTTAGGATCTGTAGTGGTTTCCAATTAGGCATGAAGAGAGACCAATTTAGTGAGTATGGTAGGCAATAAGAGGAGATATGTGTTCTCGAGATATGAGTTACGTGGAATGGAATAGAATAATTATGGTGAGATCTTTTCTTGGGGTTATTTATGCATTGGTTGTATATGTTACCCATTTACTTGATTAAATTGGTTGTAAAATACTGTGTAACTTTTCATTAAATCAACATTCAATGTGGATCCAAATTAATGCTTTCTAAAATCATATTCGATTTTGTGGTTTGCCGCGATTTTTTCATCCCCAGCTTTAGGCTTTTATTTGTTGGTTTTTGGATCTAATTAGTAAATTTTAATTAGGTCAAACAAATATTTATAGAGTTGAAAAAAATTATTTTCAAAATATTTAATTAGATCTAATTAAAAAATTTAAATTGTAAAATGAAATATTTTATTCCAAACTTGCTAATAAACTTGAGCAATACTCAAATTGAGTGAGATGGTATTTCCAGCAACTAGCAGTTTCATGCCATAGTCATCTTCATGGAGACCCAACATATCCAACTGGTGGTAAATTTTATTTTTGACATCACGCATGAGTGGGCCGATCTTAGCGCTCGAGTATGGATTCTTGGTCGTTGATCCCCTGATAAATTCCTCCTGTGTGTGTGCCTTGTTCAATATAAAAAGTATACAGGCTCTGGTTTTGATGGACAAATCAAATTGCAGAGCTGCTCCAAGATAATTGCACAAACCATAGAGAAAGCCGGCGGTGGTACCGGCCTAAGCTGCCCCAATTCCACTGCCATGCCACCATTAATGGCTTCGAACCCATCTGTGATAAAATATATTTTATATTTTTAATTGTTACTTATTTATTCACTTACTTAAATTAGAATGATTTTAAAATGTCAAAACATATGCCAAACAAACAAGATCTTCAGGTGTAGTCCAAACCGGTTAGTCAGTCAATCACGACTAATGGTCAGTCACGACTGACTGGATGGGTACAAGTTCAACAGATTTCTTGGCTGCAGATTTTAGGTTTTGAATGTCCTAAACGAGATGCAATCTTTACCTTCCAAACCACAGCCTATACAGAAATATATATTTACCATCTTGGACGTGATTTGATTGATCACATAATTAAATTAAGGAAAGATTGATTTAATAAATCAAAACTTTCCTTAATTATTTACCACATCAAACAAATTCTATATTATTCTTACCTTGTAAAACTTTTATAATTTAGGTAAGAGACGTTTCTACCTTGGAGGAGTCTTTATATACGTAAAAAAAAAAAAAATTAAGGGTCTGACTAATGTTTTTTAGAAAAGCTTCCTTCACCGGTGAACCTTTAGCAGCAAGTTTTGATCGTCTTCAGTGAGTTTAGCTCTGTATAATGTTCCATCGAATTATCTCGAAGTAAAAACTGTGTTCTTCAATCGTAATTGGTAATAACACACCAGAGCATGAATGATATAATCTTACTCAAAGATAAGGATACTTGGCATGAGTTAAGATTGATGAATCTTAATCCAAGTAAAAGTTGTAATCAAATACAATACTGAAATAATTATAAAGTCAAGATCGGAGGGTTTGATTTCACTTCTTCAACAAGTCAAAAGAATAAGAAAACGAGGAGTTGTTCTTTATTTTATTTTAATTGTTTTTGTTAATTTTGCAAAATTACAAAACCGAAACTATTGTATTTTTTATTGTTTCATAGTGGATTATTTATCTGTGGCATGGGACCCGTGGATGTTTTCCTTAGAGGTTTACCACGTTATATCTGGTGTTCGATCTTGTTTATTTCCACATTTGATTAAATTTCGTAGAATACTAGTTTGTTAACTTCCATCAGTCATAATTGAGCATGAAACTGCATGTAAAAAGTTTTGACTGGCCTGCAAAATCAACTTGAAACAAATAATTGAGACAAAATTTTTAAATTAACTAGGTTTTAGTATTTACACCATCCAAAAACTCCCGCATTTTTCTCTTTAATGGTTACCACCATTGAAGCTATTTGACATAGAAGCAATTGCTATGTGATTGAAGGTGAAATTAAGAGGAGAAGGGTAGAATTCCCTAAATTGACCGTGATTGACATAGAAGCAATTTTAGGAAAATCTTGGATGTGAGAACGAAAATAGTTGAGAGTGTCGTTTGATTTCGCCATTGAAGAAGAAGCCATGATTTTTACTACTAATAATGAGAAGGTTGGTTGGGTTGGTTGTTTTGGTCTTTGCCAATGTAGATGGTGCTAGCGACAATGGCGGTGCTGACGTTGAGTGCCGATGGTGGACTTTTAGGGTGGGAGTTGGGTAGGATTGGTGAATAAGAGGAGTAATAGATACAGAGAGAGCCTTTTATCTTTGAATAATTCTACTTAAGTAATTACATAATGATTTATATATTTGAATGAAAATTTCTAAATCAATCATATCTCACAATATCATGTCTATGTATACTATCATTTACATGTAGCACGATCATTTATCTTTTATTTAATTTTTATTTATTTTATACTAAAATTGTAAAATTTATATTTCACCCTTTTAAAAATTAGTCAAATCTTACTATTCCGGTCAACTAACGGTCAAGTGGATGGTTTTCATCAATTTGCACTCCATGTACGAATTTTTGAAAGGTTTGGTACCGTGAGTGTACAAATGAAAGATTTGGATCAAGTCTGAAATAAAATAAAATGTTTGGTACCTTGGCTGGAATTCTCCTTGAAAACAATTTTCCCCTATATTTACTTTTTCTTAATTGTTATTACACAAGGAAATTGTCGTTTAACAAGAAGAAATTTCATTTTGAAAAAATGATTACACCTAAATAACACTTTTTATTCTTTATTTAAAGAAAAAATATCAAATTAATAAGAAAACATTAA
Source organism: Fraxinus quadrangulata (assembly GCA_903798255.1). Taxonomy (NCBI): domain Eukaryota; kingdom Viridiplantae; phylum Streptophyta; class Magnoliopsida; order Lamiales; family Oleaceae; genus Fraxinus; species Fraxinus quadrangulata. The sequence goes on along the minus strand of CAIGRB010001192.1, from coordinate 1,593 downwards.
CTAACAAGGGCAACGAAAAAATTCAAACCTTGAACCGTATTCAATGCTAACTTTGTTATGATTTTGATATTATGATAAGAGAAATTAATTTCTACATTTTACATATTAGAAATGTAAGAATATTACAAAAATTAAAGAACAAAAAGAAGAACAAGAAGATGTTTAACTTCATGTAATTGCATATAAACCAATTTGATTAGTTTATAACAATATTCATTTTTAAAAAGAGAGAGAGAGAGAGAGAGAGAGAGAGAGAGAGAGAGAGAGTAAAAGTACATAATTAATGATTTTAAACGTAATATAAATATAGAAGAGGAAAATAGGAATTATGAAGTTATTTTTGAGTGAGAACGAGATCAATTGCGAAATAACAAACTTTAGGAGGTTACAGTAAGCTTTAAATGTCAGGGACTATTTTTGCAATAATCAAATATATGAGGGTATCTCTAATATGTAATATTATATCATTCTTAATGCATAAACCCTGCCCCCCAATTTTCTCAGCCTATTCAAGCTTTCAAACGACTGCAACTCTTTCTTATTTTCCTCTCTAAATCGCACAACAATGGATGGGGGGGATTGTCTATGCAATAAAAGAGGTTATTTTGAATTTATTACTTCTATATTAATTATTAACACATCATTTGTTTATGTTATTTGGAATCTCGAACAATAATTGTTGACTTCGAATTTTGTACTTTCAATGTAGCCAACAAATCCCAAGACATCTCGCGTCCACGTAAGCCTGATTCCTATACATTTGAACAAACCATTAGCCACACATGATTTCCTCCAACAATGGTGGAGTTGGCCGCATGCACTCCGACTTCAACCAAATAGGTTCAACTTCCCATACAGGTTCAGTCTCTTTCTAGGGGTTTGGCAAAACTGACTCCTGACGAAATGACATCGAGTGCGTGCCCAGGATAATTTGGGGCCTCGTCAATCTAGGCATAACAATAGTCTCCAAAATTCAAGTATGGATATTTATATAATGCGTAGACTTTTAAGTTGAGGTATAGCTGCTAAAGTAAGATGAATTCTTTTATATATCTCTATCCCCGAAGTCCAAGTATGTATATTCATGTAATGCATGGAATTTTGTGTTGAGGTGTACTTGTTGTAGTTGAGATGTATGCTTTTACGAAGAAGAAGTCTATAATAAGGCTAAAAAGCACTAAAGCGACCTTGTTAGAAAAGCGAGCCCGTTGATGTAGTTGAAGTCTATAATAAGGCTAAAATGCGCTAAGGTGAGGCCCTTGCTGGAAGAAAGAGCATATTGATGCGGTTGATGCCTATAATAAGGGTGAAATGCACTAAGGCGAGGCTCTTATTGGAAGGGTGATTCTGTTGATGTAGTTGAAGCCTATAACAAAGCTTAAATGCACTAAGGCAAAGCCCTTGTCCGAAAGACGAGGTTCTTAATGCAATTGAAGCCTATGATAAAGCTGAAATTAGCATTGGCGATGATAACCCAAGAATATCTAACCAAGAGGGGGGTGAATTGGTATTTGAAACTTTTTCGACTCTTTGTCTCAAAGCTATACAATACACAAGATATAATTTCAAAGTATGATACTAGAATTAAATATC
>CAIGRB010001189.1:25694-72030 GCA_903798255.1 Fraxinus quadrangulata | reverse complement strand
AATTAAAACCTATTTTAAAAAAAAAAAAAAAAAAAAAAAAAAAAAGTTAAAAGAAATAATTGCTATAATTAGCGAAGAGTAATGAATTTAACTGCAATTCAAATGTGGTATATCAAATAAAAATTGAAGTGACAATATAACCACGCATTACATATAGGTCATCTTTAATTTCAAAATTACAAAAATTCCATATAAAACAACACATTTTGCTACAGTGAATAAGAAATAACGTGAAATTTATATAGTTTCAAGTTCTTCTCTTTACAATCATTTTTCGTGTTCTTGACTGTGATCAAGGAATAGAAGAGGAATCTACAAAGAAAAATGCATCAGAGAATATATAGAAGAATTTAATCTTCATCATAACAGCATTCAAGCGAGAATATAAAGAAATACTATATACCAAGTTGAACGAATTCACAAGTTTTGGATGGACAATTGAACGAATTCAAAAGTTTTGGGATAAAATTTGATATTTGAAAAGTTTGGAGATCAAAAGTAGATGAAATAAGAACCTTGGGGGTCACTTGACCACTTTCAGAATTTGAGGGACCAAGATTGAAGAGCTTGAAAGTTATAGGACTAAAGTGGACATGTTTGGATGTTCATGGACCAACATGGACATAATGGAGAGTGGTTGTCCAAAGTTAGAATATTTTGGCATCTCCAACGATAGTGTAAAATTGATCTAAATTATGATTTAGATTTTCAAAGTGATCGAAATCTCTTCAATTGAGAGATGCAAAAGAAATGCAAATTGCACTTTTCATTAAAAAAAGGAAAAAAAAATGATATACAAGAGATAAAAAGTGAATTTAGATCTTCACACTAGAGCAGAAATTGAATTTAGATCCACCAAAATGTAAATAATGATACAAAAATATACTAAAAATATAATTTTAATCCTTACTAAACGAGGACTTTATTGTGTAAATGTGTGATTGATAATTACTATTTTCGAGGCAAAATTATCAAAGCATATAGAAGGCTATATAAGGAGTTAGTCTAGGTAAAAAAAAAAAAAACGTTGCAGTAGAGATCAAATATTAAACACAAATTATCAACTCATGTTTTAATTAATTCTTTAGGATTTGTCCTTATTAAGCTCCTCTTCGATAAGGTTAAAATCAGATTTTTAGTAAATTTTGATAAAAATTGATGAAACGTGGTTGAAAAATTACGAGTCCTATAAAATATGTGATTTAAATTAATTGTTGACTTTCATTAAAATTAAAATTTCCAACAAACATGGACTAAATTTTATTGTATTGACACGATTGATTTATTTTCATACTTGTTAACGAGAGTTAAATCATATAATATTTATTACCGGTTAAATCGAGAGATTGTACGCTAGAACAATCAATTTTGCTTTCATGCACTTGTTGTTTGAGAGATCTTATTTATTCATACTGTTTTCCTATATTCTTATAAGTAACTTTAATCGAACCATTAATAGAAAAAGGAAATTTTGATATTTAGGGATGAGTTAACAAGTACTTAAGAATCGAAAGTAAATAATTTATCTTGGAATTAATGATCAACAACAAAAAATTGAACCAAAATATGAACTGAACTCGAGTAACGCGAATTAGTAAAATCGAGACTTCTAGCTATTTCTTTTAAATGGTTTCTATCTCGTTATTCATTCGTTCCGTTATTATTAAATTGCTTAGTTGAGTTCTTCATTAGAAAAATCGAGCTCAAAATCAAAATATTAATTGTGCGTGCTTTGTTAAAGGTAGTATTAATTAAGGCGAAATCAATAATCTGGATAATACACTACTCATTTTATATTACTTTTAATGTCCACTTGTGAGATAAATTCACAGTTCAATCCTCATAAACCCAGAAATTACTGTAGAAGAGAGTTTAATGAAATTTATCAAAATCCGAGTTGGAGACACCTACATTTATACATACATTTAAATTCCATTAAAGCTCGAGTTTATGACACCCTTACATCATTAGATTGTCATTAATGCCATGATTCTACCCTTCTTAGGTTTTTGTTTGAATATTTCCATTAATCAGTCAACATTAACTCTTAAATGCAATAAGCCACAGAGATTTGCCACATGAATTATCATTAACACTCCCCCAAGAAACGAGGATGACACCTTATCATCTGACGTCGACTTTGTTTCTTCTTTTCATCACTTCAAATGCCAAAGCTGTCATCATTTGAATTGTTTGGGATTCGATATGTCATGATTTGAATTGATGGTGTTGTCACGCGTATAAAAATTGTTCTATATATATCGAAGTTTTTCTCCCAATAAACATACTTTTATGCAACAAAACTTGCTCAATTTTCACTTCACTACTTTTTCCATTCCGGCTCACATGGCTGGTTTCTTGGTTTTTTCTCTTTGCCACCTTCTTCTCTCTGTAACAACTGCATCTCTACATCAGCAAGAAAAGCTATCAACCGGCTGTGATCTCTTTCAGGGAAGTTGGGTTTTTGATAATTCTTATCCACTTTATGATTCATCCCAGTGCCCTTTCATTAATGGTGGATGGAATTGCCAGAAGAATGGCAGACCTGATAAACTGTACCTGAAGTACAGATGGAACCCTACTGGTTGTAAAATTTCTAGGTAAGAATGATTTCACTGTACAGTATAGTTTGGATATTTTTAGTATTTAGTGGATGATGATGATCATGATCGTGGCGCAGATTTAATGGTGAGGATTTGCTGCAAAAATTGAGAGGTAAAAAGATGATGTTTGTTGGAGATTCATTGAGCTTCAACCAGTGGGAATCAATGGGGTGCATGCTTCATGCTGCAGTCCCAAATTCCAATTACAGCTTCGAATCACGAGGACTGCTCACCACTATTTCCTTCCGGGTAATTATTAAGAAAGTTCTAAAAGAAAAGTATGTCACGTCATATTATAATATTATAATATAACAGAATTTCTTCTAAACTTCTAAAAGAAAAGTATGTCACGTCATATTATAATATAAGAGAATTTCTTCTGCACTCCAAATAGCTGATATAGTTTTCCTTTATTTTGGAAGGATTATGGAGTCTCAGTTTCTTTCTTGAAAAATGGGTTTCTTGTAACCCAAGAAAACATAACACTGAAACTTGACACCCTAAGCATGACCGAACAGTGGAAAGAAGCCGACGTATTGATATTCAACAGTTATCACTGGTGGTTACACACTGGCAAACTTCAGACGTGAGTTCAAATAACATATTACTATTCTTCTAGAATCTCGAGATGATTATTGGTTTACGTGGCAGTGAAGTCGCCATCATGTTATCCGATGAACTTTTAATGCATTTCAAGCATTTCTTTACATTGTGTTTTGTATTGCAGATGGGACTACTATCAAATCGGTAATAAAATAATCAAAGAAAAAGACATGGATCGTATGGAAGCATACAAAACAGCCATGACTACTTGGGCTAATTGGGTAGATTCTAACATTGATACTGCCAACACCAAAGTGTTCTTCCAAGGAATTTCCACCATGCATAATCGGTAAATTTTTGTGCCATCATCAGTCTTATATATGTCATTTTCGAGTGTCGATTTATTAGAATGTATGCCTACGGGCTGAGTGTTTATTTGCTGTTTATCAGTGGCTACGACTGGAATGAACCACAAGTGCAGAATTGCACTGGACAAACGAAACCCATAGAAGGGTCGAATTTCCCTGGTACTAGACCTGCTGGCGATGCAGTCTTGAAGAGCGTATTAAGTAGAATGAAAAAGCCAGCATATTTACTCGACATTGCTTTGCTCACTCAGTTAAGAAAAGATGGGCACCCATCAAAATATGCTGATGTGCCATTGGATTGTAGTCACTGGTGTCTTGCTGGTGTTCCAGATACTTGGAATCAACTCCTGTACACAATTCTCATGGAGAAGTAAATTTTGACAGTTTAAATATAATTATGTAATAAAAGAATGACAGCCCAAATCTCGAGGCAAAGTGATTTTTATGAATAAACTCTATTATGCATAAAATGCTCTTAGTAGCTTCTAAATCATAATTTACAACCACAATCCCTTTTAGATTGATATACATATGAATTATACACATTGTGATAACAAGTGTCTAGGCAAATACACTTTTAATGTTGGAGCCCCGGAAGAGAGTCCAATTGCATCTCCACGTCGAATAGAATGAACAACGTGGGAGCCATCAATATATATGTTTCCCTCTCTACAAAACCAGGTAATATTCATTGTCTCTTCGGTCTTCACGAGCCCGTGCATTGAATGAGCGCTGGCCCCTGGAGAAATAGGATCCCTTACCATGTATTGTAGTTCCTTGGACAAAATGGGCATTGTAAATCCACCAGCTGAAAGCATTGCAGCTGTTGATCCGGCAGCTGTCGAGACCCTAAGCCCACTTGATCTACAGTTCCATAAAGAAGAAGATGTTCCATTTTTCCAGATCCTAATAAGTAATAACACAAGAATATTGACAAGTACTACGTTAGTTCGTGATGACACATTAGAGCAATATACCATTCTTGAAGCTGTAAAGTAAATATTCTTACCTGAACGATAATCGAGAAACAGTTGCAGGACATGGATGCGCGACTAGAATGTCATTTAGTGCAGAAGTTGAAATCAGCTTTGAGTTGACACTAATAGCCATCCTAGACACTTCAGAAGGCTAACTGTGATTCTCAAGGATGTCATTCAATAGCTACAGATATAAGCTTAAATCAATGAGATATGCTTCATAAAAGTTTGTTACCAAGAATTACAAGAAAAGTAAATTTCTTCTTGTGCATGGCTGCATGATTTATTGTGCTAGCTAAAAAACTGAAATGTGCAGAAGAAACTTCATGAAAAATCAGTTTGCACTCTATCTGGGTAATTTTGTTCAATCACGTGCACCCAAAGCAAGTCAATGTTTACATGGTCCTAGATTATGCCTGCCTTATTGACTTATTCTAAATTTGAGTGGATGTGGATCAAGAAGTGAGATGAAGATTAGACACTCTTATCTTGACATGATTGTGCAGAAGAAACTTAATGAAAATTCAGTTTGCACTCTATCTGGCAAATTTTGTTCAATAATGCGCACCGAATGTTTAGGTGGTCCTATATAGTGACTGCATTATTAACTTATTCTAAATTGTGTTGATGTGGATCGAGAAGTGAGGTGAATATTAGACATTCTTTATCTTGACAAGATTGCAAGTTAATAGGAAAACTAATGTTCATGACAAGTTATATATTATCAGCTGACATCGTGTTTTCTGTGTATTCAATTTATGTCCAAAAGAAGAAACATGTATATTGACTCCAAAAAATGGCTCAACAGATGCCGGGTCCGCTCTTGCTATGTCAAGCACGATTCCGACGCGCTTTTGCCGAGACGACGATGATAGCCGGTTGGAATTGAACGCATGAGGCACTTTTTGGCAAGAGACGAAAGACGTTCAGATTTCGGCAAATAAAACGGGAGACAATTGCGCTAACAACAATTGTCGAATATGAATCCAAAATGATCTAAGTAATCACCATACGGAAATATGTCGAAAGAGAGACGAAAAATATGTATGTGTTTTGTATATTATATCCTCAAGTTTGTATGGAGTTCTTCAGAGTTCATATATATTCCCAATAGCTAATTGTTTTTCTTTTTTATCCAATCTCCAACCCTTTTTCAATTACAATAAGAACATATTTATACTATGTTGGCAGACATGGTATTCGTTGGATCAGAATCACGTGACCTCATCTTCCTAACCAAAACTTCACATCACCGTCTATTCATGCATTTAATACATTGATAAGAGGTTAGCTGTCTTATGCAGTAGGCTGACACACTGACAAATTTTATTACAAGTGTTAAATCAATCACTTCTAAAATATCTCTAAATCTATTATGGAGAACAATGTCGGCTCCAGAGCGGAATAAGGTCTGTTTCGGTTCGAGGTCCGTTGGGAGGGGCTTCTGCCTTGGAATTTGAGGACTTCGGCCGGACTCGTTAGAAAGACCTCGTCAACTCTTCTGCTTGGCATCCCTGATTCCCCGGCTGATTTTGTCCACGTGGACTGACTGCTTACGCACCTACCAACGTGGCAGTATTAGCAGGACCTCGGAATTGGAGGGGTGGTAACAATGTACATGACTTGAGAAAGAGAATTCTTATTCTTTGTTCTCTTATGTTTCCTTCTATTTACGTATCACTTCAACAAAATAGAGGAAGCATAGCTATTCAGAGTTATATTGCCTTCCCTTAGACTTGAAGAAATCAGTCGTACAGTGGGATTTTTGTTCATATAGAGTGGAAAGTACTTGAGATATATAGATACTGTATCTTGGGAAAGAAAAGTAATATATATTATTACTATAGAGAACAAATGACGCCAGTTTTTTGAGCAGAATCATCGACTGAATAGGAGTTGGAACGATCACAAGCTTATCTAATAATTTAACTATCTTGGTTGAAATCTTGAAGTTTAATTCCAGATATAATACCACAAGAAACTAAGACTTATTCCCAACAAATTTGGAGTGGGTGCTGGTGGGTGTTCTAAGAGAGAAAAAGTAATGGCTAAAGTTGCTGTCTCACTCGTTCAAAGTTGTAGGTTGTTCCTGCACAAAGATACCCATTGCTCCTTGTAGCATCAAATTCTTCACCGAATTCTTCCACCTAAGTAAATAAGACAAACTTTTTTTGGCTAAGGGAAGCTAAAAATGAATTTCTATATTTTTCATTAAGTTCAAAAGTTGGATTTTATTACCAGAAGCTGGACATATCTAAACTCGAAATAAACAAAGAGATCCAAAAAATGAGCTGACCTCTTCCTGTTGGGTGGGATCAGAATTCACTCCGAGAACTGGAATCGAATCATCCATGAAATGGCTTGCCTGTAATAGTGTACCATCACCTCCAATTGAAATGACCAGATCAACACCACGGATTGACTGAGATAGATCATTCCCAAAAACAGCTTTCCACTCAACAGCCTTTTTCTTCAAAATATTCTGACAGAAGCTTATTGCATTTTTGTGAACCAACCTCCGGTCATCTAGATATCTCAATACCTTCAACATCTTCAAGAGAAGAAAATCCATATTAAGTGAAGATTAATTTTGAAGAGGTGGAATGAAGCCACATGGGAAGCATAAGTCTTGAAGTACACAGTCGACTACCATTGGTTGGACTATTGAAATTTTGACTAAATAAGACTCTGGACTATTTCTTTCTACCAGTGGAATAAAATCATGAGGGTATATCAAATTATACATGTTGTAAATCCAAACCAGAATGATAGTGTACGGTAAATATATTAAAGATTTCTAATGAAACAGTGTAACTGGGAAAACAAGGGATCGCAATACCCTCAGATAAATTGTAGCAGCCAAACAAATAAAGTGAGTATTTTTCCTAAAATCTTAATCACATCATTCCCCAAGGGTCGTCACGAAGTTTCAAGCCACACGACTGTAACTAAATCATGTTCAAATGCATATACCAGCAGGAACATTTAAATTTTTTGTTGGATCAGCAACTGACCACAATATTCCTGAATGAATGATAATTCCACTAGGAGAAACTGGACAAAAAATTATATGTTCTGGGAAAGCAAGTGTGCAAAGTAAAGGGGGTGACTTTAACACAACTGTTTACCATCTGAGAAACTAACTCGAGAACTATGCATAAAGTAGTATACCTTCAATGAGAAGGAATGGATATAGCTTATTTTTTATTAAATTGATATTTTATTTTATTATATATTTATAAGATTGGATATAAGTGAAATTCATTCAAGAAGATCACTCGTCTTGACTTACTTAGGTGAAACCACAATTGATATAAAATTGAGTTTTCCCATTTGCTCAATCAAGTTTATTTTCCTCTATAGCCATGTTCTTCACCAGCAGCCCCAAATCACTTGGCAAAGCATTGCGAACCTAAAGAAACAACACTCTCAATTCAATCATATATGACTTAATGCATACCTCAACCCACAGTTCCTTCACAAAATATCACAGTAACGTAAAATACTGTTATGATTTATTTTACTGTACTTTTCCTAAAGAGTGATCTTGAAATATTATCTAATGGGTTAATTTCACAAACGATGACTGAACTTACCTCAAAATTACAAAACGTTCACTAAAGTTTAAAACTTGCAGAAACAGTCACTGAACTTTCATGCGCTTTCACAAATTGTCGTTATGATTTTAATTCAAACTTAAAGGACCAAAAGAAGTGAACATAGAACCTTGAGGATCTCAAGTGGGTTGCAACGCCGTCACCGGAATTTGTGGTTGAAGGGGCCGACTGCGCTGTGGAAGAAAAACTTTGCATCTTTGGATTTTCTGATTTGTTTGATGTTATGAGGGCATCTGTAGGTGTGTAATAAGGAGATTGATCGACCTGTGGGGTGGGTACTACATGGGTGTCGCCGGAAGTTTATTTTTCGATCAGTTTTTGATGCGTGTTCATCTAGTTTTGGTTCAAATTTTCGATCAAATCTATCGGGTTTGAGGCTGGTGGTTGGGTGGGTTTTGAAGGGGATAATGAGGGCTTCAAGGTGGCATGTTGGTCTGGCAACCAAGGTGACCAGAGGTTGAGTTTTTGGTTGTCCATAGTTGGTGACCGGAGTTGACAAAATATTTTGGTCCCCACTTTAATGCGATTTTTCGGCCAATTTTGACGGGGTTAATGCCAGTGGTTGGGTGGGTTGTGAAGAGGGCAGTGAGGGCTTCAAGACGATATGTTGGTTTGGTGGCCAAGGTCGTTGGAGGTTGGAGTTATGGTGGTCCAAAGGTGGCGGGTTGAGAGAATTTGGAGGAGGGAATGGTTTTGGGTGCGGGGGCAGCCCACTTTGGTGCTATTTTCGGGTCAATTCCGATGGAATTACAGCCAATGGTTGGGTGGGTTGTGAAGAGGGCATTGAGGGCTGCAAGACGATATGTTGGTCCAATGGCCAAGGTCGCTGGAGGTTGGAGTTATGGTGGTCCAAAGGTGGCGGGTTGAGAGAATTTGGAGGAGGGAATGGTTTTTGGTTTTAGATGAAATTTGCACTTGAGGTGACACTTGCCTTTGAGGTAAGTTCAGTGATCATTTGTGAAATTAACCCGTTATTTATTTGTTTCCTCTTCATTTTCTGCACTTTATACTTGTACAAAAGTATGGGCTTGATTATCGTATTAATACTTTGGATAGGAGGCAACGCCAAAATTGGAGCGTTGGTGTAACAACTCAAGTCTGTGTAAATTTTGGATTCTAATTTTGAGAAACGCAATAAAAATATGTGAGGAATAAGATAAGTTGAGTCTTTTTTAAATTAAACCTAATAAAATATAGATTAATATGATTTGTTATATTCTATAATAAATTCGAAATTTATTCAACATCACATCAATTGAGTCTTCGATGTTGAGCTTAGATTTGTATCACACCCAATCAAAACACGTCAACCAAAGGAAATCCCAGTGAATTTATAAAAAAAAAATAAAAAAATCCATCGAAGATATTTAAGAATTTTGATCGGAGAAACAAGTATCTCCCACTCGATTCCTCTCTCTATTACTCTCGTTTTTGCCAAGTCCAAGTGATGCTAAGAGAAGTGACTTTCTATTATAGGATCAAGACAAATAAATTCAAATCAATGTTCGTGAAAGACAGGGTGACGAACAAGAGACCACAAAATAATGTTCAATCGTTAAATTTAATTTAAGGCCATCATCTTTCCAAAAAAGCATAATCCTTTTGATGAATCGTTACATTTGAAATGGACGATAGGTCATATCGAAATGACATAGTGAGCCAAATGTGTTCGCGAGCCAGCTCTCACGAGCCATAAATAAATAAAAATCAAATTTAAGTAAAAATGAAACAATAATATTTTTTGGTTTACATACGCTCCCAATTTGAACATGGTCCATTCAGTCACGTGAATCCCACGTCAAAGTTCAGTAACTGAAGTGGAGCTTTCGATCAATTTAAAAATATTAAAATATGATATTTGTTTTTTTATTTATTTCACGTTCTGTAAAATTAATTAATATTTATTTTACGACACGCGTACACACGTGTGTGTGCTTGTTTTGCCGAGGTGAGTAAGCATTGAACAAGAATCTTTAAGTTCCTTATGAGCCAAAAACTGGTTTCATTTGCATGGCTTTGTGGCTCTACTTTTTTCCTTATAAAGCTAGCGCTAAGATTCACTTTTGCTTCCTCTTTATTTCCGCCTATGCTATATCTCAGCCACCTGGTGAATTATTCAGCCACTGTTTTTTTACTCTTTTTTCCTTTTTCACCTTAAATGAGCCAATTCTTGGTTTTCACTTCAGACAGCTGAGAGTTTATTACAGAATTGAGGATCGGGAGAGAGTTTGGGATCCAATTGAACCGTAGGCCCGTAACTTGTTTTGCTTTGCATTGCTTTAATTTCGATGTTTCTTGAATTGGGGCACTTTCGAGTTGCTTTTTTATATGGGGTTTTCTAGTTTTTGGTTAATTGGTTGTTTAATCTGTATATAAATGCTGATTTTGAAGTTGATTTTTTTTACTGAGTTGAAAACACTGTCCATCACTTGTTTGCTTTGCATTGCTTTAATTTCACTGAATTTTGAACTCTTGGTGCTTTGTGGAAGTGTTTAGATTTGTCGTTTAATCTGGAATTTCCGATGACTTTGAAGATGATTTTTACTTAATTAAATACACTATTTGTCCTTGAATTTTAAGCAAGATTTCACTTTGTCATTGAAATTCATTTCGTTTCAACTTTCAAATTAATCAATTTATCCTTGAAATTTTGCACTTTAATCCTTCCGGTCTTCATCTGCCACGCTAGTCACTCCTGAACTCGGATACTTCTCAATTCACACATAACACTGACGTGAACTTTCCCCGTTTATTTTAATTTTTTGTTAAGTGTTACAATATTTGAAAATCAATTTGGAAGTGAATTGCACAAAATAATGGTAGTAATTTTACTTAAATTTGAGTAACCAACAATTGTATTCATCTTAAGTATTCCCCTTAATTAGTTTAATTTAGTGACAATTGACAAATGAGTCATTTTCCTCCATTACTTCATATACATGCGTACTTTATTTGTTGATTTGTTAGATTTGCTGTTGTTTTTACTATTGCTGTATTGAACTGAACTAGTTTTCCATCTGGCACAATTCTGTTGATCCCATTTTCTTTGTTATCTCTTTGTTTTGCTCATCCACCTTCCTCTAGTGTCAATTTTGATAGGTAAATGTGCAAATGCTTTTTAATATCTTCATTCAATAGTGAGGAAAATCTAATCCCTTTCTAATGAATTTGATATGTGCACTTTTTTTGTTACAAAATTTCTATAATGAATTATCTGTAATGTCCTAGCTGTGATAATTTTGTTGTTGATTACTTCTCAATCAATGAAAATCAAATGCAGGGCGATTGCTTTTTTTGATGCTCGAACTGTAATAAATCCGTTTTGCTGGTCTTCTTCTGAAGTGCCAATATGCCTGGGAACAAGTGTAATGACAACTCACAAGTCCTCAATACTCGAATAGCAAGGCTCTTGAGAGAAAGAGAGCTAAGAAGAAGCAGCAGAGCTTCTTCTTCAAGTGATGGTACTGATGGCAACAGAGGGTCTGAGGTCTCTGAGAATGATATCTCAGATTTGGAAGACATTGCACAAGCACATAATAAAGGGTGGGAAAGTCCTGACGTGAGGCCTATCAGACAAAGATTGTTAGTGGTTGCTAATAGACTTCCCGTATCTGCAGTTAGGAAAGGTGAAGATTCCTGGTTGCTAGAGATAAATGCAGGGGGTCTAGTAACCGCTCTTCTTGGTAAGGATTTTGGTAGATAGTTTCATTTTCATATGAGTTTTTCTTTTCAATTTACTTTACGAATTATCTATGGTTTTTGGTTTTTCAGCATGTCACATTTGGCCCCATTTGTTTGGTCTAAATTCAAATGCTTGTAAGTGTCACTTTTTGTAGGAGTTAAGGAATTTGAGACACGGTGGATTGGTTGGGCAGGAGTAAATGTGCCAGATGAGGTCGGGCAGAAGGCTCTTACTAAAGCACTAGCTGAAAAGGTGAAATAATCATGGGTTTATGGCTTGATTGGTAATAAATTGTAAAACAAAGAGCATGTTTGGCTAAGCTTTTAAAAACTAAATTACTTTTAAATTACTTCTAGCCACTAAACTTGTTTGGACATGTTTTTTTCTTTCTTTCTTAATTTATGTAAAAAAATGTTTGAAAGTATCACCAATAAAGAGTTTATTTTAAACTTCTTTACTTACAAGTTAATTTTTTGGCGTAGCCAATGCATTTTCAAGCCTTTATAAACACTAAATTTCATATGATACTTGTACTCAACATTACTGCTTCATTTTCTTTTAATTAACACATGCAGAGGTGCATCCCTGTTTTCCTTGATGAAGAAATTGTTCATCAGTACTACAATGGCTACTGTAACAACATATTGTGGCCTTTGTTTCACTATCTTGGACTTCCGCAAGAAGACCGTCTTGCGACAACTAGGAGTTTTCAATCACAGTTTGCTGCATATAAGAAGGCAAATCAAATGTTCGCTGACGTGGTGAACAAACACTACGAAGAGGGTGATGTTGTTTGGTGTCATGACTACCATCTCATGTTCCTTCCGAAATGTTTGAAGGAACATAACAGCAAAATGAAAGTTGGGTGGTTCCTACACACACCCTTTCCATCTTCAGAAATCCACAAGACACTGCCATCTCGATCAGAGCTGCTAGATGCAGTTATAGCTGCCGATTTGGTTGGGTAAATTTTCGTTATCACCTCAGTTGTGGATAATAACGTTAACATTTTACACTGGTTCCATAGACTACTGGGCTCATAAGATATTCAGAACTGAGATAGATCATCTAATACATGGGAAAACAATCATCTTTCTTTTTTTTCTCAGTTTTACTTGAAAAATGCTATGATATTTGCTTAATGTACAATTGCTGAGCATTTTCCCCCCGAATGTAAGTAACTCGAACAGACAGATGCCTCTATAGTTCTTCTATCAATATGTATATTTTGTTCACATAGCATTATTTCTTCCAATTGCCTAGCAGGTTGACTTATGCCATTTTGCTCTCTTGTAACCGGTAGGCATTAAGTAGTAGGAAGTACTCCAAAATTAACTTTTTGCTTATATCTAATAATTAGTTAATAATTTTTTGTGGAATAAACTTTTTTCAACATCCCCGAGATTATTAATTCCCTGCAATCAATAATTATTTTTTGATAGTTTCCTAGCATTATACGTTACAATGAAAATTTTAATTTTCTGTGCTATTTTAATGGTGTTCATTGTGTGCATTTGTGCGCAAGGAACTAAATTATTTGATTCTGTATGTCAATTAATAATATACTTATGTAAAAAGTGGGTTTTCACAAAGTAAAATAAAAATATTCCATGGAGGCATAATAAGCATGTGACATGAGAAATTATATTCCTTTGGGATCAAAATAGTTAAGGTTATATTTATAATCTGTACAAGGAGTTCATCTTTTGTTTCTTTCACGGATCTTTTGTTTCCACCACGCTCTAGCAAAAGTGGGTCCTTCAATAGTTCCAAAAAAAAATGCCCTATAATTATCTCTTTTCATGGGTTTTCTCCCTCTAGTTTAAACAGTAACTGTTCATATCAGTCTTCTGAACAGGTGCATTTAGTTATTGTTTGTCATGTTACCAAACTTCAAACCATGTTTAAAGTTTTTGTGCCTTTTCTTTCTTTATGCTCATGATATATGTAAGTACATAATGTTGCATGCTTAGTTGAATTCGGTTTTTTAATCCCAGTGCTTCCACATAGTCTTCTTTTCGCCGCTGCATTTCACAAAGATTTTCTTGTGGAGCTCACTAACCAATATTATTTGAGTTTATTTCCAGTTTCCACACATACGATTATGCAAGGCATTTTGTCAGTGCTTGTACTCGCATTCTTGGAATTGAAGCTACCCCTGAAGGAGTAGAGGATCAAGGCAGGCTAACCCGTGTGGCTGCGGTATGTTCACATCATTTGTTTTAGTATAATGCTCTATTGTTGATATTCATATTTTTGTTCCTTATAGATCTTTTCATAAAAGCCTATAAATTGTCTGCATCACTTACTCAATAACTGATCTCTGTTTCACATATTCCTCCTATACTTTTGTATTCAGTTCCCAATTGGAATTGATTCAGAGAGATTCATTCGAGCTCTTGGAGTTCCTCAAGTCCAGAAACACGTGAAAGAATTAAATGAAAGATTTGCTGGAAGAAAGGTTTTGCTCTCCCTCTCTCTCCCTCTCCCTCCCTCTCCCCTTTTCCCATGTGTCTGTTTATCTTCAGGCAGTATCCTTTCCCCCTGGCGGTCACAGCAGCTATCTAGAATCTAGATATTATCTTTTAGTTAGATGAAATTTGGGTCATTTCGCTTGTGCAATTAGTAAACTGTAACCTTGAAGGAGACAATAGTAAGTGTAAGCTTATCAATCTGATGCAACTTATAAATGTTAGATGCTTAGATGAGTTTTGTTCAACTTTATTTTTTTTCCAATCTAATTATTATTATTGTTATTGTGTTGTTGTTTCTTACAGGTAATGCTTGGTGTGGATCGCCTTGACATGATCAAAGGAATCCCTCAAAAGCTACTAGCGTTTGAGCAGTTTCTTGAGGAAAACCCAAACTGGCGTGATAAAGTGGTTTTGCTGCAAATAGCTGTGCCAACAAGAACTGATGTTCCTGAATGTACTGTTTATGCACTCTTAAGTCTTGTATTTCATATTCCTTCTAATTACTTTTTAGTTGTTTTGTCTTCCCTGGAGGTTTATGTCTCCAAGATATAATATTAAGTCACTCTTATATGTTCTCAACAGATCAAAAACTTTCAAGCCAGGTCCATGAAATTGTTGGACGGATCAATGGCAGATTTGGAACTTTGACCGCTGTTCCAATTCATCATTTGGTGAGTATTTCCTCTAGGTTATCATCAACTATTCAGTTTATGCCACTTAATACGCATTACGCATTGACATGCACACACATACATAATAGTTAAATGATTTTGTGGCAAACAATTTTTGGTAAAGTCAATGCAACTTGCTCCACACTCTCTACTTAACTACAGTTCTTTGGAATGGGCTTTAACATTTTTGTAATAGTAGGAAAGGATGATAGTGAAGTTACTATAAAGGATCATGTAGTCCTCAAAACTCAAAGTTTAAGGTATTTAGGGTCGATTACTAAATGGAGGAACTGAAGATGATGTAATGTATAGGATTAGAGTGGGTTGGATGTTATGGTGAAGTGCTACAGAAAGATCTTGTAAGGTAAAGGGCCAGTTTCATGAAACAATGGTTAGACATCTTATGATTTACGGTATTGAGTGTTGAGCTCTTAAAAGGGAAAAAATGCCCATAAGATGAATGTAGCGGAAATGCCGATGTTAATATAGATGTATTGGCATACTGAATGGATAAGATAAGAAATGAGAACATATACACTTACAAGTGGAGGAGACATCAATATGAGAATAAATTAAGGGAAAGATAACTTAGTTGATTGAACATGTTTTGCATGGACGTGGAGAGGGTTAGACGAAAATTAGCATTGCCAATTGTTGTTGCTAAGGATCTTTTAGTAGATCTAGCAACAAACCCAACGGACTACAGGAAAATGATTCAGGAAGCCGAGCTTAAATTTATTGGGAACAAGGTTTAGTTTGTTCTTGTTGTAATGTGTAAAGAAAATTCTATATATTAAGCCCTGTATGATTGCAACGTGGAAATTGAAACCGAATTCCAAGGTACAACCACTTTAAGCTGCATTTTTTCCTTCATGGAAAACGAATTTCTATGGGTTTGGTGGGTTATTATTTTCCAACTAACATGGAATTAGAATTATTTTCTACATTTGCCTATCAAACGGACCCTAAATGCAAATTGTGATTTTGTAAAGAAAGATTAAGCTCGACTTTACCCATTTTGTTTATAGCACGCCAGTCGTATTTTCATACTGAATGTGGTTGACTTCTACACGTTACGGTTTTGTGTACATTTTAGAGATAATTGAAGCAAATTTTTTTGTTGACAGGATCGTTCTCTTGACTTTCAGGCACTATGTGCACTGTATGCTGTGACTGGTAATAATAATTGTCCCTTTTTTTTTCTTCTTTTGCCATATAGCAAAATATTTTTGGCATTTCTTTATCTTTATAATGAGCAGGAATGAACAATTATTACAAATTGATGCCTTGTCTTACTTTAGTGAAGTTCTTCTATTTCCTTTCTTAAGTGCCAGACATTTCTCAAAACAATACAATAGCTAAACCCATTAAACTATAAATTCATTATGTTAGTATGATATTGTATAGCGTTCCTAGATTTCATTATAGTTTAAAGTTTGATTAAATGAACTCTATGTTTCAAAGGTTTTTTGGAACATGAAATTATAATGGGTTCATAAACAATACAAATAATAATTAAATCGTTGTCTTTTAGTTTTTATACGAAAGAAGGCATATCAACATGGAAAATTAGCTTGTTTGACTGTGTTGTTGTCCTCAGAGTTTTCACAATGTGTACAACCATATACAAGAGGATACACATTTGCTTCCGTTTCTTTTAACCTTTTGTTTTTCTTAACATAAAGCACCCACATATCAAAACAAAATGCCTTAATAGACTGTTTTTGAAATGTATTGTCACGGTTCATTAGACACTCAGACATGAAGTGACACGTATTTTATTTTTGTTAGTCTTGGGATTGCGCAGTATGATTGTCTCATCACCTTAGTTTAAATATTTCTGTTAGCCTAGTCAGCTTGTCTCTTTAACTATTCTTTAATGCTTGCGTCATCTTGAGTTGTCCTTATCAATTAATCTTTATCAGCGATGATCCCACCTTGATGATAGACCTCCAGATAAGGTTCTATAGCCTTGCTAAATTATAGCTGCTTTCTTACATCCTGAGGAGTCTCAAGCATGTGAAATTATGTTACTTTTTAAATTTATTTGTTATTATATCATTGCCCCAATTTGAAGGTGTGAAACTTGTAACTCCACTTATTTTTTCTTATCTTAAACTATGAATTTTCTGTTAAACTTGAACCACTAGAAAATATTTAGATCGTCAAGAGTCTCACACTATGTTGATGCACGATGTTGAGGCATATTCAAGTTGGAAGCAGAAAAGAGCTCAATTCAGATTTTGACTGTTTTTATCAGTTATGAATTCATACATCAGGGTGTTGACTCAAGTTCCTTGGAATCTCAGATTCCAAACTTGCATCATCTGTTTAATTACATCACATTACAATCCAAAAATTAAAATGTCACTTTATCTATTTTCTAATCACTTCATTTCTTCTTATCCTAAAATCAAATTAAAGTAACGGGTGATATTTTCAACATTTGACTTGATTCATCAGATGTAGCACTAGTTACGTCTCTGCGGGATGGGATGAATCTCGTCAGCTATGAGTTTGTGGCATGTCAAGATTCCAAAAAAGGAGTTCTCATCCTCAGTGAAGTATTATATCATACTCTTGCAGTTTTATTTGCATCCAACTTTTATTGTTGCATAATGATTCGCACTAGCCTTTGTAGTTTGTACCTTCAATTATATGTAATTCTCTTTTTACACGTATTTTGATTTGAAAAAGCTCAGTACTCAATATGACTTTTTTTTATTTTTTTGGTTTTTTGAAAAGGAGCAAATAATCACATGAATTTTATCTTTTACCTGTTCGAAGAGGTTGATATTCTGTATTAGCTATGAGTTTGTGGCATGTCAAGATTCCAAAAAATGTTTTTATCCATTTTATTTTCTAGTGGGTATTTTGGTTCACACTCTATTTCTGTACATTGATTATCCTCAACCTTCTGATTGGTCGAACCAATCTGTCTTATTGAGTTTTTGGTCCTCGTGCATTTTTGTGCTTCGACAACAAGATTAATCCTTCGGAATGCTTGTAGTTTGCAGGAGCAGCACAGTCTCTTGGTGCTGGTGCAATTCTAGTAAATCCTTGGAACGTCACAGAAGTTGCTGCTGCAATAGGACAAGCTTTGAATATGCCTGCTGAAGAAAGAGAGAAACGTCACCGACATAACTTTGAGCATGTGTCTTCTCATACTGCTCAACAATGGGCTGAGTTCTTCGTGAGGTATGTAAAAGAAATAACAGTTATAATGATCATCGCGTACTTTTGTATTTCCCATAAGTTTTTTGAGTGTCATTTATACGCGATGAACTAAAATCAAAAGACTTCACCTGGAATGACGTTGTTCTAACTTTGTTAATCAATAAAGGAAGAACAAAGAACGGGACATTGGCAATAGAAAATTGTGCCTAGAGCAGTTAACCTTTTGGTCTGAACTGTCAATTTCCCTTTATTTCCAATGACACTGTGAGCAATGATTACATAAATTACTTAGATTAGGTTAGAGTTCTTTTCTTTCTTCTCTTTGGCAAATAACATTTCATGGTCTTATGGAAACTAATCTTTTGTGGAAGTTATGCGGAAAGTTGGACATGTCTGTTAACAGTCAACCACTTTTTAGATTCTAGGCTCACATGTACTTGCTGTACCAGAAAATTCAGTAAATTCTGATCAACCAAATTGGAGAATATTCACAAAACCTGACTAGAAATTGTAGCTTTCATGGTCCTTGCATGAATGATCAACTTGAAAATACTAACAGCCGTTCAATTTTCAATCGAACTTTTGTACACTAAGTAGCGTTATTAATTCAAAGAATCAAAGGTGTGTATACCGAAATGAATTTAATGCCCTTTAAATTCTCACGAATTTCCAAAATATTATAAAAATTATGATGAATTTTTCATAAAACCTGTTGCATAATGAATTGTACAAAATAGGAATTGAAATAAAATGAAAACCCTCAGAGACAATTCTGTTGTTTATATGATTGATAAGTAAAGTGGAATGCCCAAAGCAAAAAAAGTTGAATATCTTTGTGGGATTTGAATAGTATCACCATAGATGTGCCATTTTATATTGAAGTCCCCAAATCTTGATAAATCGTTAAACTATATATAATTAAGACCTAATCGTGATGCTATAGCATATCCTTTGACTATTTTCCCTATGTTTAATAGGCTTAGTGAGTGAGTTGTGGTCCTTTTGGTGTTGGGCATTCATGTTCGCGTATCATAGAAAACAATATTCTAATTTTTCATTAGATATGTTCATTACGTAATATGACTATGCTCAGTACTTATATTTTACCTTCTTTTTGCTGGAATATTCAATAAGTGATGTCAAAGTGTAATATTACCTGGCAGTACCACTCTTGGATGAATAAATACATTTTGTGGGGAACATTTTAACCAACTGGCCAAGATTTTTATGTGATTCTACAAGTCAAGAACCTTGTTCAGTGCTTCACATTGAAAGAGATTTTTATGTTATAGTTCTTAAAGATGCTAACACGTTACTAGATCTTTCCTCACTTTCTTTGTAGAAGTAAGAGACCAGCACTAATGTAGGAGAATCTGACATCTAACTGTAGTGGGTTACCTGAAATTTAATCAATACTCAACTGATATTTGCAGTGAATTAAATGATACCATTATTGAAGCCCAGCAGAGGATAAGAAAAGTTCCACCTCAACTTGTTTTCAGTGATGCAATCCAGCACTATTTGCAATCTACGAATCGGTTACTTATACTGGTATGTTCCTTGCTGATTTCTGGTTGTAAAAATATGTTGATCTTGTTTTGCAAATAAATATGTCTCAGAAAATATTATGTATATTTCATTCTTTGATTTAGTAAAGGTATTTCGGGTATAAATTGTGTAGGAGAAGGAAAATGATTAACAAGTTTAAATTAGGAAACAAATTCTAAATATTTCTCTGTACCTAAAAATTAGGACTCATCTTTGCCAGGATATTGACAAAATAATTAGAGATTTTTTAGACTTCCCCCACGAGCAAGCTAGAAGATGTCTACCATTCCTAGGTTGCTTGTAAATGACTCAAAAGCAGGTTTTTGAAGACCTTTTAGTAAGAACTGCTTTCTGTAGGAAAATATGGCACGTGGACTACACTTCATTCTATTTTCTCTTTAATGAAATGCCTATCTACCTCAACATGTAGGCTAAATTCATTTTTGGATCAGGAATTGTGGAATTTTCATAAAAGGGTAACTGCGAGACTTGAACTTAGGATATTTGCTTGCTTTTATATCATGTTGGACCCCCTCTTCTAAAAGTTTAAGCTAACAGAGAGGGAAGGAATTTATTTATTTGTATGTATATGTAAAATAGGAAAAAGGAAGTGGCTAGACTCTATATGCGAACTCAAGACAAGCAGGTAGAAGAATTTGGCTTCAGTGACTGAAGAAAGTGTTCCAAATGGGACAATCATTTTAGTTTCTTCTAAGAGTTTAGCTTCTTGCCATCCGATCCTATGTTGTTTCTATGTCGAGTCTCAGCTCTGAATGATGAAGCTTATGGAAATTGTAAAATATCTAACTTCCAAAAATTTCCATGTAAAAAATGCACTATCTGATAGCATTATGGTATCATCACTTGACATAAATTTTTATTTAGAGCTCTAGTAATTGCGGGAGGTGTGAACTATAAGTCTATGTTAGTATTTTGCATGAGTTTTCTTTCCACAAATAACAGTAGGTTATAGAGTTTGTAACTTGTGTTCAATGGAAACCTCCCTGCCCCCACCCCACCCCCAAAGAAACAAGGGGGGCATAATTAACAATACCAAATATAACAATATAGCTGTTTTCTTGTTTGTTGATTATAATAAAACAGGGTTTCAATGCTACACTAACTGAACCGGTCGACACTCCTGGAAGAAGAGGTGGAGATCAGATTAAAGAAATGGAACTTAAATTGCACCCTGAGCTGAAAGTACCTCTGTGGATGCTCTGTAATGATCCAAATACAACGATTGTTGTCCTCAGTGGAAGCAATAGAAGTGTCTTAGATGATGTAAAATTCTCTCTTTTATCCTCCTGCCACACCTATTGCTTCCATGTTCCTTCCTGAAATGATTTATTATGCAGAACTTTGGTGAGTTTGACATGTGGTTGGCAGCTGAGAATGGGATGTTTTTGCGTTCTACAAATGGTGAATGGATGACAACGATGCCAGAGCATTTAAATATGGATTGGGTTGACAGTGTGAAGGTGAATGTGACTTCAACCTATTGAACTTCCCCTTCTCAAAGCTTAAGTTGATAAAGAGGAGATATGTTTATTTATTTCAATTTATTCGTCAACACATCCCCCACGTGCACACCGAATTCATTTTTATCATCAAACATTTGACATGTTCAAATTTTACAAATGGATCACATGAATCACCTCATCTAAAAGCTTAAGCCATTAGAGATGAGACATTTTACTATTTATATTTAATCTTTGACACTGTATTCAATATGTCCTCATCCAACATAAATATTTATTGTTGTTTTTCGTAACAATTCAGCATGTTTTTGAGTATTTCACTGCAAGAACCCCGAGATCACATTTTGAAAGTCGTGAAACTTCACTTGTATGGAACTACAAGTATGCAGGTAATTAAGTTCAGCGATGTTGTCCTCAGCACTTGGATTTTCTCACAACGTACCTTGTCTAATTCTGTTTTCCATTTTCTTTTCTTTCAATATAATTTCAGATATTGAATTTGGAAGGTTGCAAGCTAGAGACATGCTACAGCATCTATGGACTGGTCCAATTGGTAACTCATCTGTAGATGTTGTCCAAGGAAGCCGCTCAGTTGAGATGCGAGCAGTTGGTGTGACAAAGGTATCCACATATTTTTAATAGTTGAAATGTTTGATTATCTATAAAATGTGGCCCATGCCAAAAATATCACAATTACCTCCTCGTCATGGGCCATAACACTGAAAACTGCAACCGAAACCCTTTCACCGGGCATTAACTAGGAACTCTGACTCTTTGCTCTTAAGAACACTTACCATTCTTTGACCCTTTCTATACAACCTAATAACAGACAGCTAATGCTTTCCATTCAATGACCATGGTTCTACTGTCACTTTGTGACCCCTGAAGGTCTTGGGGTGATCGTGATCTTGTGGGGTGGGAACTTTGTTGGCAGAAGTAATACTTCAATCATATAATAATTTTATATTTCTGATCCTTTTCCTCTTTCTGTCTACAGGGTGCTGCTATTGAACGTATACTGGGAGAGATAGTTCATAATAAAGCCATTTGTACACCAATAGATTATGTCCTGTGCTTGGGGCATTTCTTAGGGAAGGTATATTTTCTTACTTTTCTAAATGAAGATTTTAATGGTAAATATCACAGTTGCTTTAAATTTCGTATTTGAAGCTTAACGTCCGCTTTACTAAGTCATTTTCTATCTCACGATTTTTTTATTTGTATTTCTTTATCATACAATTTTTTATTAACTCGTCCGCATCATAGTGGCAAGATTGGGAAGTAGGGGTCAGGATTTAAATCCCATTGCAAATTCTAGTATCCTATGATCTGCATAAGGATGTCCCCCCTCCCTTCCTCTCTCCATCAAAGAGATGAAAATTAGTTGTCTGCAATTTTATTTCTAAAGCATTTGTGTGAAATTCAATTGTACTTGCTTGTTCAAGTGTAAATTTAATGGTCCTTCCCTTTGTTTAAATGCATTGTTTATTCTTACAATCCAATGGTATTCTTAGTAATTATCCTGTGTGAAAGTCAAGTCTCATTAATTGTATGGGTACAATAAGGAAACAAATCTAATTTTAATTCATGTTCCTCTAATCAGGATGAGGATGTTTACACATTTTTTGAGCCTGAGCTTTCTTTTGAAACTATGGGTATACCAAGAACAAAAGCGTCTGATGCAACGAAAAGGCCGTCTTCAAAGCTTCCGTCTGGTAGAAGCAACTCCAAGTCTCAGGTTAAGAGTCAGCAATGTGGGCCAAACCCGGTCAAGAAATCATTTAACGGTGCCTCTGGGAACAGTCGGAGGTCATCATCAGAAAATATCTCGTGGAATGTGCTCGATTTGAAAAAGGAGAACTATTTTTCTTGTGCCGTTGGCCGCACTCGCACGAATGCTCGGTACCTTCTCAATACATCAGATGATGTTGTGGTGTTTCTCAAGGAGATGGCTGAAGCTTCCTTGTCGAACTAGTAAAGCATCGAATTGCATTCATAATGTTTCTAGTTTCAGATTCCGACGATAAGTGCATGTTTGATATGAAGCATCAGATTGTGCTGAATACTGGACTAGACAATATATTACCTGTTTCTTTTTTAAATTAATGTTGATAGTTAATCTAATGCTTGGTTTCTTTGAGCTAATTTCTTTCAACTCGCAAGCATAAATTTACCTGATTAATCAATGAAACGACAAAATCTGCGGACAAAAGAGTATAAAAAGAAAAGAAAAGAAAAGAAAAAAAATCATTTAATAGATTCTCAATGTCAACACCTCAGCAAACTGCCTGAGGACAACCTACAACTGTAGATCAAAATGAATGTAGTTCGCTCCTAGAGAGCAGTATTTAGCAAACTACAACGTTATTCGAAGAAAAAGGAAATTGACATGTCTAGAAGAACCATTCTAATCACTATCCAGACCGTAGAGATAAATAAAGAACAATTCAAAAATGAGCCGAAGATGAAATCTGATAATGATTAAATAACTGGTATCTCATCCCTAACTCGATATGCCGAAATGGCCCTGGAGTTGTTGGTCCAAAATATACTTACGCCGCAGGGGTTTTCCTGTTGGGTTCAAAGACATACTTGATCAATGATTCCTTAATTGGTAGCAATTCAGGAAACTCATTCTTCAACTTGGAGGCATCCATTTCGTTGTTACTTCTAGCAGCAACTATCACCTTAGCTTGCTCTTCAATTGTGAAGTTTGACCATGTGAAACCTGGATCAATATATTTCTTGTACATCTCCAAGATCTCATTGTGGCTGACAACACCTGGGTTGGTGAAGTTCCATATGCCCCTTAGGTTCCGTTTTGCCATCTCAATTGAAATCAGAAGAAGCTCATCCAAGATGGACATACTGTTGGGAATATTAACTACCTTATCATATCGAGAAATCTTGGTAATGAAATTGCGTGGATTGCTCAAGTCTGATGAAATAGGCATTCTAACTCTGAGCGTGCAGACATTGTCATATTCTTTCAAGAGCTCTTCCACCTGATTGACAGGACAACCTGAACATATTAATAACCATACATATGCATATAAGGATGATTCAGGCCTATCATGTAAGTTGTAACTAGTTTAAAGAAAAATTTAATGGAAAGGCAAGGGACTGGAATTACCATGGCCTTGGTCTTTGAATAGAATGAACCAGCGAAATTAGGTTTGTCTTCCTCTTTAAATCCAATGCCAGATCCTTCAGGGTGTGCAGCATCATATTCAAATATACATCCAGTGGCAAAGTTCATCATCAGGAGACCGTGCTCTCGGCATACATCTGCCAAGTTGAGTGTACCAGCAACATTGGTACGAATGGTTTCAGGTTTGTGAGATTCACACCAGTCAACATTGGGTCTTCCAGTCACTCCAGCAGCATTAAAGACATGTGTAGGCTTAACAGTGAGGATGTCTGCCAAAAGCTTTGAGCGATCCTCAAGGCGTCCCTTTCCATACTCGTAAGGGATACCCTGTTTCTCACACAATTTTCCAAGTAAACCACCAATCCATCCAGTCCTGCCATATATCAAAAACTTGTAAGGTGGTTTTTGAGGTGAATTGTTACTTTTGGAAGCAGGATTAGACTTGTCTGTGAATTCTGACTTTCCAGAATCATATTTCTCCACATCATCAAAATGCCTTTCAATTCCACAAGGCATCATCAGCATCCGAGGGTGAGGAAGTAGTGCTCCAGATACATCACCCCACCAATCAGGGTTGTTGATATACCATTCCATGGTCATTTTCAACCCCTCTTCCCACGAGGTTCTCTCAGACCAGCCTAAATTCTTCAGTTTCTGATCATCTAGGAAGTACCTCTGGTCATTAAATGGTCTGTTCTCGACAAACTGAATGCTTTTGTCTGGATCCATGTTGAAAAGATTACATATATCTTTGGCAACGTCAATCACTCTCCTCTCTTTCTTAGTTCCAACGTTGTAAACATGACCAACTTCACCCCTGTGAAGAATGACTTCAAATGCCTCAGCAACATCCTCACAATAGAGATAACTTCGCACATTACAACCATCCCCGTGAATGGGAAGGGGTTTTCCTCTCATGGCTAAAAGGATGAACTTTGGGATTAACTTCTCAGGAAACTGATTGGGACCATAAACATTGTTTCCTCGGGTGGTTATCACAGGCAATCCGTAAGATCTACCATAAGCCATAACAAGCATTTCAGCTCCAGCTTTTGTGGCCGAATATGGGTTTGTGGGCAGGAGTTGTGAGGCTTCGTGATTTCCAACAACAGCATCCTCATCGGTCTCTCCATAAACCTCATCTGTGCTTACATGGATAAACCTTTTGATCTGGCCAGTAACTTTACAGGCCTCCAATAGCACATGAGTGCCATAAATGTTATTCTTAGTGAACTCAAAACTGTTGCCAAAAGAATTATCAACATGGGTCTGGGCCGCAAAGTGCATTATAGTGTCAATGTTCTCAGTAATGAGAAGATAGTTGACAAGATCGGCACTTGCAATATCCCCCTTGACAAACTTAAATTTTGGGGAAGGTTTGGAGGGGGTGAGGTTTTTAAGGTTCGAGCAGTAATCAAGTTTGTCTAGGACAACAATCTTGTAATTGGGGTAGTTTCGGATAAGCCTATTTGCAACATGACAAGCAATGAATCCAGCAGCCCCTGTAATGAGGATATTCTTCGGAGTGTATGCTGCCATTATAACTCAATATCTGCAACCAAAAGAATGCAATATCCAATTCAGATACGCAAAGTGAGTGAAAGTAGTCCTGGAAGGTATTTCAAGGTTTGTTTTATTGGCTGTTTGAAAAGTAACAACAGAACATGCTAAATCCTTTAACCACAATATAGGAAAAGATATAGGATTAGGTACAGCGGTCCATCGATCTAAATCAGCAACTAAAGAAACTGCGTTAGCAGCACTGGCATTCAAAATTTCAATACAAATCCACTCAATGCTGTTAGTTCCAATAAGATATGCACAAAAACAAGCCTTTCCAATGCTGATCAGAAATTCATTAATTTCAAGAATTCATTACTGGTTTATACAACACCATGGAGAAAATTTATAGATATACATATGTATGATGTAATGATCTGGGTCAAATGAAGTAACGCCGACTAGATTCCATACGTTATAATGACAATTCAACAGTATCAACAGATCTAGCATAACTACAAAAACACAGATCATAAATGCAAATATTATACAACAAACTAAGCAAAAATCCAAAAGGGATTTGGAGGGGAAAAAAAGTTACATAAATATAAGAAAGGCCCAGATCATAAATTTACAATCAATACTGAAATGAAGCATGAAACCCCAGATCATAAATGCTAAAACTAAGCATAAAACAATACGGATTTTGAAAAACAACTTACATTTGATTTCCAGATCAAGATCCACTTATCCACCACTCTAATTGAACAGTAAGAGAAAAGAGAAGTTTGAAACAATTCCCTTCCAGATAAAGACAGAGATGTAATTTAGATATAGAGAAATGGTTGAAACCAGAGGATGAAAGAAGGGAGAATTGGAGGTGACTCAATGGCTAGAAGCGCGGAGAGTCGAGCAATATCTCTTCCCCCTATATATACATACACTCTCCTGTATATGAGATTACGAAACAGATTAATTATTCAAATGTCGGTCTAATCTAAAATAGATTTTAACAAATATATATATATCTAGAAATAAATTATCCAATTAATCTAAAATGAGAACAGATTAAGCAACTAATATAGGAAAAAGTTAATGAATTGTTAATCTCATGTAGAATTAAAATGAATAATTACTAGAGAATATGCAAATTATCTAATTGTGTATTAATTTAAAGAGTTGTGTTGAATGTACATCATTGGCGTACAAACTGATCGCCCTCTCAGAGGGGGTGGGGTAACGGTTATTTTATAATCGTAAACCCCACCTCTCATGTGAGATGAGTGTCATATTCAGTATATATCTCATTTGAATCATCGATGCAACTGTCATTCTTATCTAAATATAGAATACAAATTAAAATATATAATGACCAATTAATCTATAATAAGAAACAAAATAATTAATTAATTAATATAAAATCTCTCTCTCTCTCTCTCTCTCTCTCTCTCTCTCTCCATATTTTCCTTCTATTTTGCCTTATGGACACACACACACACACACACAAAGGTGTTCCATCACCAAAAATATGAGTGCATAATTATATTTCATTAACAAAAAATATATACATGTAAATATTAAAGTGATAACTTACCGAAATCATGATACGTTCATAATAGTGACTCAATCATGACTTATTGGAATATGGAATATGCAAAAATCGAAGAAGATGAAATGAAGCGAGGTATGCGAATGTAAATTTCCTTCAAACAGATTTCTTCTCTTCTACTGATGCTAACATGGTCTAATGGACGTCCGTCTCTCAAAATACGATGCTTCTTTAAAAATTAATATAGCACAATATTAATTTTGTCTGACGAACAAACGTTTGACTGTACTTTTTTAGAACGGAAGATAGTGAATACTAAATATCGAACACAAAACACGAAAATAATATAGAAATTATTTTGACAGAATTGAGAGAGAAAGAATTGAAATCAATTATTTTGAATTGATTTGGAGTGAAAAAAAATAGAATTATGAGGGTCCTATTTATATATTTACACGTGTCTCTTTGAATAGTTGCATCTTTTGGTACAAATTAATTCCAACTATTAGATCACACAATTTCAAGATTGATAGTCTAGATTGCACCTCATCCAAATGTCGTGACTTTTTATTTTGCATATTTTGCACTTAAAGAATCGCACACAACTTTTGCACCTATTGAAGATTTTTCCAATTCACTTATTTAATCTTTACATACCCAAGAATTCCAACAGTAATAAATCTAGATGATTGACAAAGAATTTAATCAATTATTCAGCATGGCAGTGGGGGCGAGAATGTGACTAAAATGAGATTTTTAGTGGATTATGATATAAGTTTTTGAAATGTGTGGTTGAAAAGATGTGAGACCCATGAAAGATGTGGTTAATATTGATTGTTTGACTTTAACTTAGATTAAAATCAAATTTTAATCCGGCTCAAACATGCCCTCAAATCCTCTCCCCAAGTCCCGGATGGTTCCAATCACGTCCTCGTCCTTATTCCTGTCTTGATTAATAAAATTATTTTTTATTATTATATTTATGTATAGAAAAAGTATAATGTAATCATTTTTTCTTTCAAGTTTTAAATTTTATTAGTATTTAAATTATAAAAAAATTATAATCGGAGAAGGGGAATGTGATCCTTGGCCTGAACCCGCTGCTATTGCTATCGCTATCGCTATCAATTGTTCGTTCATTACATTATTATTTCCCTTAGTCATCCCTTGATTCCTTTAATTATTTTGCAGGGTAACATCATTCATTTGGAATCAACGATGTTTTTTGAGCTCGACCAAGTTTGGGAGTCTGAACCACATCGGCACAATCGAAGCTTTCTACTATGCCAATATTTGGGAATCACAAAAAAAAAAATTTAAACTGAAGAAATATAAAATAGGAAAAAGTGCAGATACAAAACACGACGACTAATGTAGTTCGGCAATTATTCTTACGTCAATAAACCCACACCAATATGTATCACCATTTCAATGAAAGAAAGAGAAAATACAAACATATACTAGGTAGAGGGTATAATGATCGATAAAGATGGATAATAGTCTTTGAATTTTTATTTAAAAGTACGTAATTTTCACTATCAACCTCTATTATAGGCCTAATTCGATGCACCAAAAGTAGAGTTAGTGATGCACGTGACTATTGGGATCTGCTGCCGGAGAAGGATTGCCTCCGGGTGGAAGCTCCCTGTTGCTGCGGCCGGGGAAACCTTCTGTCATATTGAAGAAGCCATGAATTAAATCACTACCAAAAGGAAAGGGAAAATTTGGGGAAGAACATGCTAAGAAAGTGGAATCGACGTGTAAAATTTGAGGCACATATTATTTGAACCTGACCTTGAGTTGTTCCACCGAAGTTTGTTACTCTGGCTTGGCCGAATAAACATCCGGAGTTTATCGTTAACATGATGAATGTTATAAGGAGAGCATAGAGAACAGCATGCTTGTAGAGATTAAGCCTCATTCTTGTGGGATGTGCTCTTGCAATCTATACCCATTAGCTTTTATAGGCAATGAGGTCTTTCATCTATGAAGAGCTCAAATTTTCTCCCTCACAAGTCACAAAGACAAATTCATTGAAAAAGTCAATGTACATTATCATGTAAGAAGAAATTTGTGCTGACCAAAAATGATGAACCTGACCAATCCGAGGTCGATAAATAAAAATTAAAAAAATCATGCATTTTCAATCAACAAGTGTTTATAATTATAATTTATGTTGCGTCTCATCCTACCATACAGATCACATGACAATCAGCTAGGAAAGATGCAAAATGTCGCGCAAGGTCCACGCTTCGATTGCAAGCTTGTTTTCTCTCTTCAAAATCGACATCCATATTTTCATCCATTGCGTTTCTTTCACACCCAAAGTATCTTCTTCACTGATTTACTTGAGCGTCGGAGTGCAGCGACTATCGCACCTTGTCGGAGCTACGGTCACGAGCAATTTTATGTGGTTATTCAAGTGTACATGTAAGTTGTAACATAGACGTGAATTAAAGAGGAGTTGGGATTTGCCGACCATGTCTCCCGCTAGATTTCGAGATCAACAATTTCGATAGCTAATAAATAGTATGTTTTGTTCCAATATGGATAATTATGATTTCGATAGGAAATAAATATTATTTCCCGTTTCGATTTGCTTCCTAGTTAGAGGAAACAAGATGCAGAGTCCTTTTCATTCTGATTTTTAATTGTAATCCAAATTTGAATTCTGAGAGAAAACAATAACAACGTCAACATCCGTTTTAATAGTTCAAATTGAATGCTGTTTCGATGTGGGTGAGACTTTTTCTTCTTGACCATCCTCCAACAACTCACCAATACCGTGTTGAAAAAAATAAACTACATTCAAACCTCAAATCCCACTTAATTATCGACTAAAATCACGGGTCCGTTTGATTGCAATAGTGGAATTTGGATGAAAAAAAAAATAAATTACAGGGAATTCAATTGCTTAGAATTGTTTTCCTGGAAATTGTCAATTAATTGTGTTTGATTGGTATAATGAAATTTCAATTCCATTTTCCATGAAAAAAATAGACCTGGAAACCATTTTCCTACCAAATTAGTGGGAAAAACAATTCACCAAATTTATGGAAAATGGGTCACGTGAGGGGTTGGTGGAAAACATTTTCCATTGAAAATTTTGACTATCAAACATGGTAAAAGTAAGAAATGAAATTTCAATTCCATTTTACATGGAAGAAATTGGCATATCAAACAAGCCCTTAAAACACTTCTCATTTTCATTAAACCAGCTCTAATCCTATTATTACATCCTTTTCAAGTTATCCTTCCACGTTATTAATCAAATCCAAATTACCTAAACAAGCCCAGTATGATTGAAAATTCAAGTACTGCATATATATATGCACCACAGTTTTCTCAGCCTAACACAAAAGCCATATGTGGATGGGGCGGATAATTTAGGGCCCGATTGACAGGCTTCTACTTCTTGTAGAAGAGTTTCTTGAAAAAGTTATCTTACGCCAATCTTGTAGCTAGATAAAGCACTTCGAGAAAGTTCTCCAAACATGTTCAAAAGCCATTTCTTAATTCAGGAATTAGTTTTTGACTTTTCAAAAGTCATGGTAAAAGAATAAACTTGCTCCTAAGACTAGCAAAATTTTATTGATTCTCACTCGTGCTGAAAAAAGCAATTAAAAAGTCGCAGTAGAAGATAATTAATCGCGTTGTTTACATAGTTTTACAAAAATACAGGGCAAACCCCTAGTCCAACAGGAAGAATTAAACAACCAAGAACAAATAGGCAATCATAGCAAGTCTCTCAGTGTGGTTCTCACATCTGCAGCCTTTTCCTCCTGAATTCCCCAATAGAGAATGTGTTAGTCAATTGATTTTTGCGATAAGAAAGATATCAAATTAAACATTAGTCGAACCTACCAAACACGTCATAATTACGTTACCTGTTTGTCTATATTTCCTTCTTCACACTGATCAAGTGGTCTCCCTCTTTCATCATACAGTATAAGGCCACTAAATCTTGGCAGCTCACACTTTTCACCCATTAGTATTGGCCTTTGCCACACAGGTGAAGTTGAATTATGACTCTGCCACCCGGAATCCCCTGCACAATTTCCTCTTACAAGCAATGGTGTAGGACTCTCTCTTTTACTCCCACTGAACTGCACGTCCCACTTGCTCGCCCCGCTCCATCGCACCGAGCTCATCAACACTTTCTTCACCGAGCCCCACCCCGGCCGTGGCGGCTCAGCCCATGTTGTGGTGGTGGTTGATGCCTCAGTGTGTGGTTCTTGATACACTGCTCCTTTCCTCCTACACCTCTTCATAGCAGCAGCTGTGCAAAGACAGATCACTAGAAAACCAGTGCAAGCAAAAAATGCAACAGCCTTTTGTGTTGATACCTTGAATTTGTCTTCTATACTCCATAAAGCTTCCATGAATTATGGAACTCTGTAACAATAGTGAAAAGGTGGTGTGTGGGAATTACGGGAAAATGTGAAGAAAATTGTTTGAAACTTAGCATGCATGAATAAATTTCATGTGAGGATATAACCGATAGTTGGGTTTGGATTCTCGTGTTGTTTTGTGGGACATGCAATAATTTCAATATTATTAGCCGTTGGCAATTACTCACCGTTAGAAGCTAATGAAAATCTTCACGAGATGTGCAAGAATGGTATAAACAGTTATTGATTAGCACACAGCTGATTGACAGATTGTATGTGTGGATTTGTTATTTTATATCAATCATTGGGCGAATTGTGACTCCATTTCCAAGCAAGAATTTTCATTTCCCTTTTGTTGAAGATACGAGTGTAGGATCGTTCTCTTATTTATTTTGTTTGTTGAGCGAACGCCGTCTTGTTTTCAATCTTTTCTTGATATTGACAATTGCTTCTGCGTCCTCCTTTTGACCTCGTCAAGCGAAAATTAGACCGGTGACAATTTTATTCTCACTTCAATTTTTACAATAAAGATGTCTTTTTAGATGGTTTTCATCTCAAACATACATTAAATTGAGGGGGAAAAGATATTCTTCTTTCAAACAAACAAAAATATGGAAAAGAAAAAGCCACAAAAATATATAAACAAAAACTAAAAAAGAATAGGAAAAATATAAAATAAACATAGACAACCCTCTAACCATCCTTGCTTGAATTTGCCACCACTTGAGGGAGATTGTCAACTTTGTCATAACCTTAATTTTGCAAATATTGAATGGCATTCAAGTTTACTGATTTATTCGCCCCACAGCTTTTATGTACATTAGAATTGACAAATTGCTTAACTGGTTTATGATAAATATGAAAGGAGCAATCATGTATGAACAGCAAATACTTATTTATATAAATTAATAATACAATGATTGTAAATTTACAGGGACCAATACTTCTTCATAAGCTAAATAAAAAAAATCTCTCCTCACCATTATATCTCCTAACCAAACTAGACATACTACGGGACACTGAATCTCTAGGTGATTAATGCACAAGATTCACATGATCTTCCTCACACCATCCCACAATTCATAAACACTATTCATCTTTGGTGCCCCTTGGTTATCCAAGTCGAAAGCTCCCTTGTCAAGATATCATTTCAGGTGATCCCCTACTAAGTTGGTACAAACTGAACAGCAACTTCTCTGTGAACAGCAGCCCCGGCTGCACTGAACTGAGATTGAGCTTGAAGCATTTTCACGTTTAAAGCAAGTTGACTGTTCAATAGGCCTGCCTTTGAGTGCGTCAGGTAGTATGTGTTACTATTTAAGTCGACATTCATTCCTGGAGTTAATTTGGGAGGTAAAAGCGGATGAGGTTGCACTTTGTGCTCGATAGGAATATTCATGCCACTTGTTGATTTAACCGGCATGGATTGCTGAGATTCTTGTTTGCCTTGTGATGACTCCGTCTCAGTTTCAGTCCGATACTTCTCTTGATTCTTTGCCAAGTTAGTTGTAGAGAAGTGTGGAAAGACTGGTCTTGGAAGAGCAGCATTCTGAACATGTACTCTCCCATTGTAGGCCACCTTGATGTGATTGACATTCTCATATGGTAGAACTGGCCCTACCACTCTTCCCAGCTTGGCTGCACAAAAAATGGATGTGTTACTGAAAACGGAAAAACAACATATTTCAATTTGAGTAAGATTCATGTTGCATAAACCAATTCATAGGCCGCTGTTTAGCATAAATATTTATACGATCCTCCTGTCCTCGAATAAAATCCTATCCCCTCCCTCTCCTCTCTCACTGAACCTATGTGACCTCACTGAACATAACCTTATAAATTTTTTCCAACTATCCAAAAAGAAAATAGAAGAAAGAGCAGATGTTTGTTGGCCTTGTTCCACAATCCACATGCTCAATTGCAATACCGCAGATAAATACGACTAGCTTCCATCGGTGATCAAAGACAATGCATGGGATTATAGTACCATCTTAATCTCATATTACACGGTGGACTAGTAACAAGATCAGAAAAGGAGATTTTGCAGAAAATGTTTAATACCATTGGGCATATGTAGTGGTGGCTGTGAAAGCTTTGAAAGATTTCCAGAAATGACCTCCGAAATAACTCCAGTGGCCATTTCTTTTGTATTTTGATGATTATCAAATATAGACACATTCTGTTGTGTCTTAGGAGGTATAGTACTTGAGCTAACAGTAGACCTGCATCAAGTAAAATCGACACAATATTATTCTATATTATACATGAAAACAGAAGATATTTTAAGAGGCTACTTAAAGAAGTCAGGAAAACAGGGAAGCAACC
Organism: Fraxinus quadrangulata; assembly: GCA_903798255.1. Taxonomy (NCBI): domain Eukaryota; kingdom Viridiplantae; phylum Streptophyta; class Magnoliopsida; order Lamiales; family Oleaceae; genus Fraxinus; species Fraxinus quadrangulata. The sequence goes on along the minus strand of CAIGRB010001189.1, from coordinate 37,973 downwards.
GCCAAGTTGCCTTGATTTTCTAAATCGTTGTCTTAGGAATTTTGGAAAAATAGATCAATGACAATTTTGTGAAGCACTAACTTGTCAAGGAGAAACCAATCCAATTTACAGTAAGCTTTTATAGAAAATATGTTCATGTTATTTTCCACTAGGAGTTCCCAACCTTCCTTAGTGTGGCACCCCATTTGTTGTACCCATGCCCCCACAACCTTTTAAATATGTGGTACCCATGTCCCAGCTTTAAACGGCCAAGCAACACTTACGTAATGTCAGGATGAGTTGAAGCAAGGGGACATGTTTTCATAAACATTAAGGAATTGCATCCTATTTGGATTTCTAAATGAAAGTTGAAGTCACTGTTTGATTTGTTTTAGAATAAAGGAAATCTTTTTGGACGATTTTACCTTCTCAGTCCGACATCACATGTCACACGATCATTTAATGTTCAAATATACATTTTCCGTCAGCTGGGTACATGGGCGCCACAGGTTTAGGATGTTGGGCTATGACTTCAAGAAATGGTAGGACAAAGAAATGGGTGTCCCACTTAAGAAAGGTTGGGGACCCCTGGTAGAATTCACCTTTATTTTTAAACTTAAACGCAAAGTAATGCGCATTAGTTGTTTCCTCATCTCATACTGCATTCACATATCCGTAAATTTATCTAATTTCTGCCAGACAAAGTTCTCTCATTTAAAAATAAAGAAAAAAATAGCGAAAAGGAAAATCCATATCCACACTTTGACAAAATTAATTATTTTACGAGGACAATATGTTTAACAGAAACAACATATTAAATGAATTAAATGAATGAACCAACCTCGGAAGAGAGGCATGCTTTCTTTGAGGAGGAATCACGGGTCCACTTTTTCCATCATTTTCCTCAAGATAGGCAAATTGTTGCCTGAAATGACCAATGGCACTGCATAGAGCAAAATCCATTATTCTATAAGAGTCATGTAATATAAGGTTAAAAGTTCTAATCAAATAGTTAAGCTCGAAATGGAAGTGTTCAAAACCTAGGATATAGAAAATTCATGCCGTTAATTCCTGCCATATAGTCCTTCAGTAGTTGGGGATGGTATTCTAATATTTCCCGAAATATCAATTCCCTGATGTCTTCCTTTGTCACTCTTCGTCGTTCAAACTCAAACTCCAACTTTGAGATTGGCTGACAGGAAGGTTCCCTTTCAATTTTAGCCAGTCCCTTGAAGTAAGGATCCGCCAATGCCTAATATACGAATACACCAGATAAATACGAGAGAAAAATATAACCGAAAAGCTCAATCTAGCAGTGCATATCTAAACATATGCAGCTTGTATAATGCCATTATATTTTTAAGGACAATGTACCTCTTCTGCAGTTGGTCGATCCTTTGGGTCAAATGCTAACAGCCTTTTCAATAAATTAAGTGACGCAGAATCTGCTTTGGGAAATTTCTCAGCAAAAGGCATTGGGTGCTTCTTCCGCATTCCTGCTAAATATTTTCTTGCCTTCTCGTTGCGTACCTGCATCCATGACATAATATGACAGTTACACAAATATCTTGGACAATATCCTTTCATAACTAGCAAGCATGAAAATACAAGTGTAGAGGGTAATGTGTTGTACGCAAGAAATTGTATCTGCCGACGGCGTCCCCAGAAGATCAGTAATCAAATCCAACTGATGCACTATGCTTTTACCCGGAAACAATGGCTTCCCGGTCAAGACCTCCACAAAAATGCAGCCAATGCTCCAAATATCAATAGCAGGAGTATACTGCAAGCAACATATTAGCACTAGTGAGAAAGATTCACAATAACCAAAAGCAATGACACAGCAATAAACCCCCTCCCCCTGCGGAAATGTTGCAATCTGACACAGTTACCTCGAAGAACAGAAATATCAACTTCCAAGAGAGTTCAATAGTCCTCCCTGAACAACAATTGTTTTAATCTACAATTACTACTCATATAAGGCACTCTGAATACACACATCGTGTATTTAAATCAACAAGTCAACACCATCAGCATATTTAAGTGGAGATATGTTATTGGCCCATATCGTGTACATATAGTTGCAAAACTAACATAGGAAACGAATGAAGTCAAAGCTGTTATGATCCATAAAATAATATACGACCATGCTCCCAGCACATTTCAGATCTACATCGAGAAAAGGAAAAAGCACTGCACTGTTTACATGATAGTTACCTTGGAGGAGAAAGATCCACACAGCTCAGGAGCCCTATACCATCTCGTAGCAACGTAATCCTGTAATTTGTGACAGAAAAGTCAAAAAAAAGACAGGAATCCAGACACTTTTAGAAATGAGAAAAATATCCCCAGGCAATGGGATGAAGTACCAAACCATTAATTAAACTATATGAGAACGTGTTTAAAGAATAACATACCGTCCAAAAAATAGCTGTTGGGGCATCATTGAAGGCCACTCTTGCTAATCCAAAATCACATATTTTAAGTTTGCAGTTTGCATTTGCCAATATATTCTTCGGTTTAAGATCTCGATGGTACACATTAGCTGAAACCAAAGGTGTTCAAATAAGAAATAAAAACCATATAATAGCCACACTTAAACTAAAGTGTTCCATGATCAACACGGGAATGAAAGAAATGGAAATGTCAGAATGGTACACACAACGCTGAAAAAACAAAACTAAAAAAATGGAGATAGGCGAAGTATCTTCATCTATGAACCACCAGATTGAAATTCAATCTCTCGAGTTATGCATATCTGTTCAAGCCAATGCTGCCAAAAAAAGGATGCTGAAAGTTACCTGTATGCATATATTTCAGTGCTCGCAGCATCTGATAGAGAAAAAACCGGTGGTGCTCATGCGTTAAGTCATCATTAGCTTTGATGACTTGATGAAGGTCGGACTCCATAAGCTCGAATACAACATAAATGTCTCTGAAATCACGCCTGGAGGATGGCAGCATGATCCGCTTAATTTCAACGATATCAGGATGACGCAAAAGCCGAAGCAACTTAATCTCACGCAAAATCCGGATAGCATCAGAGCTATGCTCAAAAATGTCCTTTATCTTCTTTATTGCTACTTTTTCCCCAGTCTGCGTGTCAATGGCCGAACAAACAACTCCATAGCTCCCCTTGCCAATAATCTCTAGAATTTTGTATCTGTTGGCATCTCCGTGCTCAGTAAAAAACTCCATTTCTTTGGGGCTCTGCAAATAATTAATACATGGTCAGATCATGAAGGCGTGGATAATATTTTAGCAGTGACTAGTAAGAACTAAGTACACCGTGCTTCTCCTTGAGAATTTCAAGGTGACAGATAATATGTTATTCACTACAGAATTCCTATAAAAAAACTTCTGATACCCAGAATTAGTACTTCATCAAATAGAACTTTCCAAGTTCAAGAAAGGGATAAAGAAAATGTTTGATAAGGGAAAATAATGAAGAAAAAGAAAAATCAAGCTCAATCCTGTAAAGCATGCTACAGATAAGCTTCTTGCAAAAAAAAAAAATTCAAAAGGTAGGAATCCAAACAGCTATCACTTTGGCAGACGGAGATTCTGATGATGGAGTAAAGAATGCAGAATCTGCAGATGGCATTGGGGCTCTCAAATAACAATCTAGAAAGGAAAATGCTCCTAAAACACTAGTATCGCAAAAATAATGGCCAGCTTAAAGTAAAAGATAAACCGACATGACTATCAACTATAGATCTAACATATCAATAAATTAAATACTCATAGGTAGCATTAGCAAACTTCATTCACCGGATCAAATCCTAATCTAGCCGCTATAATCTAATAAAAATAAATGTAATTTCATTTCTCAAGTTGCAAGATTTCAGCTTTTTTTTTTCATGCCCTATGAAATGAAGCCCAAAACTACTGAATGCAACATAGCCAACTCCAGGGGGGAAAAACTTTAAATTTACTTGAAATTAAACTCGATAGAAGATGATTTCCTTCAGAAACATCTCAGTTTTGTAATCAAGAATTTCGATTTGTAATTATGAAAATTTTAAGCGTATGAACTCGTATATAAACACGATATCTACGTTTTTTAAGCAGAAAAAAGAAATCCTAAACAGAAGATATGAATAACGCATTACGCATATATATATATGGGGAGGGAGAGAGAGGTGTTTCAGAAAAGAAGCAAAACCTTCTTCCGCTGATCTTTATGCTGCATGATTTCTCAAAAACTCAGAAAATACCGCCTCGTTTCTGTTTCTTGATCCAATCAGCTCAGGCCTCTGAGCAATTTTTTTTTTATTTTTTTTGAGGTAAAATTGAAGCACACAAATTAATCACTTCGATAGTTAATCAGGCAAACTGCATTTGTATCCACCGCGGTAACCCCCGTCGAAGCTCAACCTGCAATTCTCCAAAATTCGTCCAAAAAATTTCCTTTCTGCTCAACAATACACTGAAAATTATGTATAATTTGAGAATAAAAGTAATAAATTAAGTTTTGGAGATCTGGAGATTCGGTGAAGCGACCGACAGAGGTGGATTGGAGATTAAGAGAGATGAAAGAGAGAACGGTGAATTATTTTGTTTTTTATAGGGATCTGGCTTTCCGTGTTTTATTTTCTATTTTTTCTTTTAATTTAAGTTTTTAATTTAATTATTTGTTATTTGGGCGGCCGTTTGGTGGTGGAAAGTGTAAAGTTCAAAGTTTTCACGGAGTATGTGGTGGTAGTTGGCCGGTGGGCGGTGGTGACGTTTCTCTCTTTTACTCTTCTTTTATTTTCCGTTCTGATCCTTGTACTTTTTGATATGTGCATTTTGATCCTTACTCAGTTTCAAAATAACCATCCAACTCTCAAATAAGGTTCCCCGAATCATGTTCACGTAGGGGTATGGACACAATTATAAGAAGTTAAAAACTCGTTGAATTGGACGGGTTAATTTTTTCTGGCTAAAAGAAGATAAAAGTGACAGTAATTTTTTCATAAATGATTGGAATTAAATAATTTATTACGCGCTTTTATTATTATTGATATAAAAAAATAAAGAAAATAAATTAATGGCACCATTCATGGATCTCATATACCACAAATGTAAAGGCGAAGCAAATATCTTCATATTATTGTGATGTTCCAACCACAAAAAAATTAAAAGAAAAAGAAAAAAGATACTGACAAAAAAGGATGGTTGTCCCGATTTTGAATTCCTCTCTCTAAATTTAGCAGTACATATTTATGTTTGATTCTCACCACACTACACATTTACTTGTCGTATTCGACATGAAATCTCCATAAAAGGATGGAAGTGATGCTTTCATTCACAAGAATACTATATCTCACGAGTTGAGCCGGCTCGACTCGTTATCGAATGAAATCTTCACAAAATGATGAAAGTGATGCTTTCATTCATAAGAATACTATGTCTCACTAGTGGTGGTAATGAGCCGAGTTGAGCATGCTCAGCCCATCTACTCATGAGCATGAGCAGGATGAACCCTCGGCTCGGACTCATCCCAAAACGAATCTTGAGTCGTCTATGAGTCGAACCGACAAGTTACTCGGTCATTTTGTCACCTCTATGTCTCACTACAGCATATCGCAAGAAGTCGTGGATCAAATTTTTAATTGTCAACGGTAGTTGCCAATTTGGTTTCACTGAAATTAGATTTTTAGTAAATTTTGATTCAAAATAATAAAATACGTAGTTTAAAAATTGACAGAAGATGTGGGCCAGTAATTTGTGATTCAAAATGAGTTTAGAAAATAAATTTTAAAAAATGAGGCAAAAAAGGAGCTTAGAAACATTTTATCTTTCAGCATTAACAAAATCAAAGACAGAAAATCATTTACATAATCGATTCTAAATTTATTTTTAAAAAAAGAAACTTAATATATTTACTGTTACGTAGATTAGACTGGTGTTGGGTAGAATCACTCATTTTCTGCACACGTTTTTTCGAATGTTAAATCCAACCTAGCAAGGCAATGAAGAGGGTATGGTGTCCACTTGGTAGGTGTCCAATCAGTGTTTTGATGACCCCTCAGTGTTAATATAGACAAAATATGTTTTACGAGATGATATGAATGGACCGACTACTTGTCTTTTATAACTTACAACTTGCAAGCCAAAATGTCTCTTCCATTCTTGAATGCAGCTAAGCCACAGGTCACGATTCAGGGGATTTTAAGAATCGCGTTACATATATCTTTATCCGCAATTTAATTTGCACAATTTGATACCAAAGTAGGAAAAGTTAAGCATGTTTGGTCGAGGTAAAAATCATATTTTCATTAGACTTTGATTAAAGTTGATGGAACGTGTGATTGAAAAGTTATATATTCCATTAAATATGAGGTTGAAATTAATTGTTGATTTTGGCTTGGACGAAAATTTAAATTTAATCCCTATAAAAAGGGGTGAAATCCAGCGTCTTCAAAGTGCGGTGTCTAATTTTCACATTATAGCCCTTGTTTTGTGGAGATTAAAATCAGATTTTCAGTAAATTTTAATAAAAATTAATGAAATGTGTAGTTGAAAGATTTTAGATCTCATAAAATATGTGATTGAAATAAATTGTTGATTTTGACTTAAATCAAAATCTCTGAATTTTAATTTCTATCAAATAGTGTCGTAATCAATAGCAAAATGGCATGCTCGTCGACGTTTCCAATTCTACAAGAAATTGAGTCATAACTTTGTCAAGTATGGGAAGGTATTTGTAATGCTTTCATGAGTATTATTTCAAAAGAAAAATTGTAAATTTCATCCCTAAACTTTAGTCGAAGTTGCGATATTGTCCTTGGCCCTATTTTGTCTGATTTTCCCCCAAATTTGGATAAATTAGCAGATTTGGTCCCTTACGATAATTTTCATCTAAAATTTATCGAATTTGTGTAAAATGACATCTTGCTATCTAACTTAAGTAAACCAAAACAAAAAAATAAGATAGTTTTCGTCGAATAACTAATTTAAAAAATGCATTTTCTGGTTTCCTCCTTCATTTATTTTGGATGGGCTTGGGGTGGGGTGGGTAGAGTAGGTATGGGGCAGGTCTATTTAGTTTGGTATATTCTTTGGTGCTCCTTCAAGGAAGGTGGCAAGTTATGGTCTAGGTTTGTGTACTTGGGCATATTCTTTGGTAAATTGTGTACTTCATTTGATGACGACTATTTATATTTGTAAAAGGCCAACCTAACTTTGTATGGTCAAAATTTAATATAGCATTATTTCGATAAACGTAGATAATCTTAATAACTTCAAAGTGTGTATGAATTCTCAGAAATTATAGTGATCATGGTACTAACTTGCATGCTTTTCTTAAATTTGAATTGATATTTGTAATGTCTTGCTTGTCTGACAAAATTTATAATACGTGTTAAGAGATAAATTACATATCGACTAATTACTTAAATATAGACCTACATATAAGGTATTGTGATACTTCTATTCATAAGATTGACTTTTTAAAATGAAACATCAAGTATTAATATAGTATAAGAGTATTTCAAGTTTTAATGAGCAATTGATCTGATTAAAATTAAAAAACAAGTACACGAATCTCAATATTGACTTGCTCAAATGAACAATTATCTTGCGATGGCCAGTTAATACCGAAATATAGATCAATATATAAGGAATTGACTGCTCCTTTTAATAAGATTGACATTATGTTTTTAAATATCGAATACGTTAGTCATTTGTTTTACTACTAAACTTAAATTCTGATGTTTTAAAATTGGTCTTGATTAAGGTTATATCGATCCTTTCCATTGACTGAATTCATCACAGCAAAGCTTCATAATTGTTGTGTGAGTTTAATCCATATCACAAGACATTTATATCTACAAAATAATATTCAATTCCTAAATTAATGTCCAAGTCTTATCAATTAAATCCTTAAAAAAAAAATGTTCTACCTAACACCCAAAAAATCTCAAACCCCCATTATCAAATCTAGTGAAAGCATCCCTAACATCGAAGTACTCATTAACGCGGTCACAAATCTTCACGAAGTCACACTATAAACCACATTAAACGTGTTACGTAAAATTGAGGTCCCAAAAAAAAAAAAAAGCGATACGCAAATTCTGTCAAAGCTGAATAAGAAATATTCGAAAATTAATATAAATTCTTTAGTTCAAGAAATAATATCGTTTAGATGTCTAGATGTATGCTATATAAAGAATAAATAATTCGAATATTTACCTAAATTCAATTATTAATAATCGAATTGAACTAAATCACGAACTTCCAACTTTTAATTTTAAGAACTTAATGATTTTAATATTTAAGTCTTTTATGATATTATCCAAAGGCAATGCTACATCGATGGGTTATGTACGTTCTTTTTAATTGAATTAATGAATTTATTTTGGACTAGACAGATGAATAAAAAAAAAAAGAAAATATTTTTTTACTCTTTGTTTCTCTCTCGAAATTTGAATACTATTGAAAATATTATTGTGTATTGTGTTATGGATCCTTGGTTCCATCTTGTCTATATTTACCGAGATGAAATGATTCCAATACATATACTGTAAGAATTTTAAATGAAGTCCAAATAGGAGTTTAAATTGAAATCCAAGTAAGAGTTTCAATTAAAGTTCAAATCAAATACGTGTTGTCATAGAACTTCAATTATAATTACATTTAAGTATACAATTTTCATAGCAATTACAATTAACTCCAAAGTTTTATAGTAATTGCAATTAAGTTCAATGCTTTATACAGCAACAACAAGGACTTGATCGAACATGTATCAACCAAATTCCAATAATTAAATATTGTCTAGTGACCTTATACCACCAATCTAATTATTAGCTTCTTTTTTTTCTCTAAAGGAGATCTCAAAAACTAATAAGTAATAAATTCAACGGTATTTTTAATAAATCACAAATGTCGAAATTTAGTATTTCGTTAAACGATGAGCTCATGTATAATAGTTTAACCAAAAACACTAAGTAATCTCTCATTCTCAAACACCCAACTCATCATATATTTGATTAATCTACCCATTGATGATTCAAATAGCCATTAAAATCATGAAAAAAATATACACAACACTCTCAAAGAATTTATATGAAATACCCTGACGATAAAGTGTAATTTAATTGTCCATAGGGTAATGCTATAGAATCAAAATCGATACGTGGTTCGTTCAATACACTCTAACTGTACTAATGTCATCTTTAATTATTTTTACGATAAAAACAAATCTCAAACCCTAATAAAGAATCCATCAACACTAAAACTTTCCAATACATGGCGTCTACTCTTATACATTATTTGTGAACAAAATGTAAGTTACGTCATACTGTATTTCTCAACGGAAGCACCTGACTTATATTATCGCAAGTGATTATATGCGCTTTAATTCACGTGCTCAATAGTGCAATACATAAATAAACTACAATTTATTTATCATATAATATTATTTTATTCCAACAAAATATACTATATGATACCACACAACCCAACAAATTCACACCAAATTCAATTACAACATATTGATGTCACAGCCGTTAAATATGAAAGTCAAAACGATGCATTATATGTCACATCTAAGAGTTAAAGATGAAGCGAACGCATCAAACTCCTATTTGAGCCATATTCTCTAAAAAATCATTGTCAATCACAGTCTTCCAAAAAAATAATTTACATTTGAAACTAAAATTTTTTTCCTTCTTTTTAACAATACGTTCTCTAAAAAATCACTATTACGAAACTAGTGTAAGAGAATGTATTCAATTGAAACTTTTTAATATTAAAAATTTTGTGGCATTCAAAATATCAATGACTTTCAAAAACTTTTATAATAGTCCTCAAGATACTAATTTAAACTAGAAGCCAGAAGGTACAAAAACAAAATTTCAAAATAAGTCTCCTTAATCCCAAGATTTTAGAAGACTTCGACAAAAGAATTTTTTAACATATTTTCTATCCTTTAAATATTCTCTTTCTTCTTCCATTAATCTACGAATTTTACAATTATGGTTAAAAGTTTATATTATATCTGTTCTCTTTTCATTTTTCTCTCTTTTTTATTGTTTCTCTTCATTCTTTATTAAAAAAAATAAAAAAAAATATTCGTAACTAAAATTCTTGTAACATTTTTTTCATCCAATTTTATGTAAAAGATAAATTTTGTAACAAAATTTTATATCGAAAAAAGACTAATTTGTTTAAATATATTACTTGAAATATTATATAAATATTTTAATATTTAATTATTTGTTTATTTAATTAAGGTATTTTTTTTCTTTTAAAAATATTTTTTATTACATGGGTGAACGGGATAGATATCGATCCTCAACCTTTTATATGGGAATCCAAGTGATATCCAATTTAATTTTTAAATGAAAGTTTTCAAAAGTCATACGTATTCTACAAATGTTTATAGAAGTTTTAAAATGAGAGTTTATAGAAAATTAGAAATTGTACTAATTTCATACAAATTTATAAAAGTCCATGAAATCTACAGAAGTCATCATTTAAAAAAAAAATATTCAAAAGTTCTAGTTGAATACATCTCTATAAATTTTTTTTAAAAGAAAAATAAAATGAAGAGTATTAATGGAGTGTATAAAATGTTTTACTATCTAAATTTAAAGATACTCTTATTATACGCAAGACACTCTTTACAAATAAAAAGTATATTGAAGATGCTAAAAAAAAAAAATCCGGTTCTATGTACTTGAAACTTGGATCAATTCACGTGATTATCTCCTTGATCGTTGTATCAATCTTAAAGGAATTTTAATATCAAATTTTTAGTCAAAAAGTAGCATTGTGCATATGCTTTGATTATGATTATTGATTTTTTTTTGTGCACAGGGTGTCTCTTTTTGGACCGAAACTGCACGAAATGAAATATTTTAATACTTCAATTAGACATTAAAAATAAAACTTTCACACGTCTATAGATGGTAAAAAAGTTCGTTAAATCTGATACCTACGAGACCCATCCCGAAAGAGGATTTCTCGCTTAATCGGATACATGATGTAGGGGAGCCAAGACGGGGGACCAGAAAAGCATGGTGAACATGTTCTCCACCCTATTATCCGTCATATTTAAAATTTATTTCAAAATATAAATTTTATATCACACGAGAATATAAGAATCATCACTGTTTCTAAAATAAAACTTGAGTTGTTCTACAAATACGAAAAAAATAATTATTTTCTCCAATTAACGATGTTAAAAAAAATAACAGTAAAATAATAACATGTATATTATTATTGCTCTGGTAGTGGTAGGCTAATATGTATATTAAAAAAAACAAAAGGGTTGTGCCCAAAAGTTTGGTGCAGGCCTGTGCCTGCACTAGTTCTTAATGGGCTCCACCCCTAGAAATGGATGGGAAAAGTCGATGACTATGAGTGGTGGCGGTTGTGGGCTGTGACAGCGACGACATGGACGGGGTGGATTGATTTGGTTTGGTATAGGGGGAGGGGGATGAAAGGTTCCTGTTCTTTAACTTTTTTTTTTTTTTATGTTAAATCGTAAAGTTACCGATCTGTCTTTTTTATATTTGATGAATATATATTTTTTTGGTCATCTAACGGTTAAATAAATGAATATGTCATTGTGTTGCAACAAAATAAAAAGTTCAAAATCGTGAATGATACAAAGTGATGACTCAGATAAAATCTGCAAAAATAAAAGATTTGAAAACTCTGCTGTTATCATTAAAAACAATGAAAAAGTCAAGACCATTGAACGTTTGCCCACTTATCTCCCTTCTTATCACTTTCCAAAAAGATTTCCAATAAACGGCTCAATACAAGAGGGATTATAGCCGTTAATCCCATTTGACATTTGTCTTATTTAAAAATCTTGAATAAGTCTTGATTCTTACAAGGTACAACTCTTCATACAGTCACCAATTGCTAAAGCAACTCATTTATCCTCATGGGTGTTAAAGTCGTGTGAACCGACTCGCCAACTCATCATAGTGAATAAAATATGTTATTTTCAGTAAAAGAAAATTTAGCGAGTCGCACTTCAATTGAGCAAGTCGGCTTGCCAATAGAGTCCAACGATAAACGAGTTAAGCAGCTCGACTTGACTTACACCATTTAACCCCCTTATCTTGTTATTTTATGAGTGCTGTTATTTAACATTACTGATATTTAACGTCAATCTAAGTGGCAATATTAATGTCATTAAATTACAAATTCCATTAAATAAATCACATAATATAGGTAGTTTTGCTATATCTTCTTTTATTCCATAATTTTTCTTGTTTAGACCTCGCCCAAAAGAAGCATTTTACTATAAAAGCTATATAAAGTGACATTTTATATTTTATTTCTTTCAATTTTGTT
>CAIGRB010001189.1:0-22405 GCA_903798255.1 Fraxinus quadrangulata | reverse complement strand
TAAATAATGTTTAAAAAATTTCAATCAATATATAAATGCACCACAAAGTGAAAAAGTCACATACATTCGAAAATATAATCCAATACAATATAAAATAATAAGAAAAAAAATACGTTTTTCAATCATACATATACAAGTTTTAAATTTTTTTACGAATTCAAACGAAACAGTTTATACATAAGGTATGATTAAATGGTAAAGACAAGCTCCGAGTTTAGGCAAAGATTATACAAAATTTTGAAAATAATGATTTTTAAAACTAAAATTATTTTTCACCTCAAAAGAAAAAGTTTGTTTTGAACTTTTAAAAGAATAAAGAACACCACTTAAATTGTCTAAATTGAAATTTTATAAAATAAATTAATCAAACTTAACAATTAAAAAATATATATCATAGAATAATAATTTGAGTCAATTAATTTTTTAATGAAATTATTCGAAAATGAAAACTAATAATAAATAGTTATTATTTATTGTAATGAAAAATTAAACAAAAAGTAGAACAACAAATAATTAAATCTCATACTTCTAGTGCACAAAATGGGCCCTTCACCATATGAGCTACTCTTCTTTTTGTTGAACATTGGTACAATTATTAATTAATATTTAGTCATTATTTACCGTGTTTAAAAATTAAAAGAGAGAATGTTATTGAAGGGAATCGAATCCAAGTATCTCATATGAAAAGATGTCTTCTCTCCCAAATGATACACGCACACACGAATATGTATATATATAATTTTTTTCCATGTTGGTTCGTCGAGTGCTGGATCCGTCCCTAACCAGGACCATGTAATTATCAACATGAAAAGTAGGAACGTAAATAATTAGATATAATCGATTTTCAATACATTTTCAAATCAAACAGTAACAAATAGATTTACTCATCCTCGACGTAAAATGTAATTCACCCTTTATATCTAGAAATCAATTTTACGCTTCGAAGGGGTTTTATAGTAAATCCATAAATCAATTCTACACTTCAAAAGGGCTCAAATATGATTTCAAAAGGGCTCAAATATGATTGTAAATTGATCAAATATGCATCAGATTTACCTATATCCGATTAGATAAAAAAATTATTCGATCCGATCCGATAATCCAATAGATATTTGACTGTTAAATTCATATCCGATTTACTTTATTATCAAATGTTTGATTCGATAATTTGATCCGAAATTAAAGAAATTAGGAAAAAATCAATGTTGGAATTAACTTTTTTTTTCTTCCAATTTTTCCAATTCTTAAATGAGTTTAATAATTATAAATTTTTCAACTTTTAGTCAATTAGATTGAAAGGTATAAAAAGTTGCTTATCCATTTATTGACCCACTTATTTATAAATGACATTTTCAAGCATTTATAAATGAAATTTATTGATTGATTTAAAATTTAAAATAATACTACAATAAGAAAATATATTTTTATGTATTTTTACATTTAGACTTCGTCTAAACTCGCTTAATTCGAAACTTTCACGCTTTGCAATGCATTACACTTTTTAGAACATTGTGTACATGCAGATTGTTTTTCTTATTTTTTTTAAATATTTTGAATTTGATGACTTTTTTATTCTAAATGATATGTCACAAAATATTTTATCGACTTAATTATTTATAATAAATCGGATCAGATTGACATATATTTATATTTGATCATTTAGTTAACGAATTATTGAATTCGAATATTGATTGGATTATCAAATTGAAATGCTAAATTCATTTTCTATTAATTTGAACGAATTCAAATTAAAATCCAATCCATAGACGGTATTAGGCTCAAACTGGCTGCACAAATAGGGGTAAAAATGACAATACAAATGACCAACCCCTATAAATCGAAGCCAAATCTCTAGGGTTTCTCTTAACATTGCCATTGAGAGAGCCGAGCGTGCTATTTCTACGCCTCTCGGTTCCGTTGCGGGCATATACTGATCGGAGCCTTTTCTTTGTTATATGCATAAGTGAGTCAGTTCGTCATTCTCTTCTGCTCAAAGAAAGGTCTCACATGTTCTCTGTTACGTATTCATATCTTTAATTTTTTAGGGAATTGAATAATGGCCGTTCCAATGAGTTCTCATTTAATTTGTGGGAACTCAATTTCACCCGGCCTAGATTAAACTAAATTTGGGGGAAGCTTCCAAGGTTTGACACGATTGCCGTCGTGTTTAATTTTAGGAAACTGCCCTATATTTTCTTCTTCTGTCTTGAAATGAAATTGTCTTTTTTTAGTTGCTCGTTCCAACGATTTGTGTGTTTGTACTGTATAATTTCTGCTCTGGCATTTTGATTTGTGTTAATTTTTAATATACGATCGAAAGTTTCAAACAGGAAAGCATTAAAGAAAAGAGGAGGAGTCGAGTAATATTAACTTACATTTTGAAAAGTACAAAATAACGTCTAGAGCAGCAGAGCTATATGAGCTTTGAATTGGGGGAAATGTTTGGGTGATAACACATAAAGATGATGAGTGAAGAGGATATAAAATTATAAATTGCAAGGAATTAATTTATATTGCCTGCGTGATTTTATTTAAATTTTTGCGAAAATTGGATCATGATTATACTTTGGACAGATTTGATCCTTTTTGTCAAAGTAAATTGACTTGTCTAATTGCGAGCAAAGCTTGACACTGTTAGCGAAGCTTTACGAGGGATATTGGAGATTGTATTATCTTTTCCTCTATACGTACGTGCTTATAATCAAGAGCACTTACTCACACTCTTAGAATAGTCTTCACAGTTTAGACACAGCCATAAGTTAAAAATTTCTAATGAACTTTTTCCATGTGTAAATGTGAATTGGACTATTCGAACGATCAGTCATACCGTTATATGTCCTAGTCCATATCCAGTCGTGCTGTTGATCCGAACCTGGCTAGCCATGCCGATGGTAGGAGTGTGACCCGAGTCCGACCTTTGATTTGTTGATCTATGATCAGACCTTTGATTAAAGACTTCGAAAGCTAACCTTCTCCATGTTTTGCATGCAAAATCTTTCAGATATCACTAACCTAACTGGCTGCTTTTTCTTGTTGCCCAGGTGCATAGCTCTAATACATGCACAGACTTTGTTGGGAATATTTTCCCTATGAAAGAAAATGAAGAAGAAATCAAGATTAAAATCAGCAACACAATAAACGAAATCATAATCAAACTTAAATTCAATAATGGAAATAACAAAAGAAAATGATGAACTTCTTTTTATATTATCGAACATGCGATTTTTCCTTCATTTCATTGTAATATTTCAGATATTAATGGAAAAAACTCGATATATATGATCAAACAACTTCGAAGAAGATAAAAAGTTCAAACGAGTAATCGTTGTCCTCAATGATATTTGTCCCCTCTCCAATACAATTTCGGTACTGAAAGGGTCTTGCAGCAAACGGTTTGAAGGATTGAAAGGGTCTTGCGATTTCATACTAAAGTATTTGTATGATTCTCCAAAATTTTAAGAACACGAAGGAGGAATTTTGAATATGGAAGAAAGAGAATTGATTTTTTTCTTTGTGGAATGAATGATGATTATCACAATGATCTCAAGTATTTTTACATATTTTTTTCATTGTATTTGCCTCCAAAATGATTACTTATATGTGGGTTTTGATTAGTTCTCACGAAGTGGTGTCAAAACATAAGCGAAAAGTTACCAAATTTGAACTCCCAACGGTAGAAAATTACCCCAACAGTCACTAGCCCATCGGTAGGAAACTACCCCATTTTATGCTTTGGAATAATATTGATCCGAGGAATGAAAACTTGAAGTTTCAAGTTAAAGATTCTAAAACAAAATTGAAGTTGCTGCTGTTCGGATGAAGAATCAAGATTTAAAGTATGATCACGTTTCAAGGATAACTATGTAATCATACGTGTGAGTGATGGATGTTATATTGCGAACATGATTGTATTTAGTAAAAATCTTGGATCAAATTGCAATAACGTTAGTGTCGGCCTCGTTCGGTAGTAAAAGTGATCAAATTTTGTGGAACAAATTTGTTTTTTAAATTTTCCAACTCCACCATATATATCGTTGTATAAAAGAAGTCACCACCATTGATGCTAACGGGAAGTTATCCAACAACTTTTAAGAGCATCTTTATACGAATTAAGGATTATATTTTGCATAAAGTATTTATGAATTTAGAGAGTAAAAATTTGACTCCCGATGAAAAATATTTAATATTTTTTCATATTTTTTATTCACTAACTTTCTTCCAAATTATTATTATTTTCTCTACTGAAAATTAAAAATATGATTATAGAGTGGGTTTAACTTTCTAAGTTTGGAGAGTCAAATTTATTATTTATTTTAAAATATTAATTTGAAAAGTCCCTAGAAGCATACTTTTAAGAAGCAATTTTGAAAATAGAGGGACAATCTTATGTTTGAAGAACCTTTGCAGATGCTCTAACGTCAATATGAACTATTTTTCTATTTCATTACAACTATAAGGCGGAGACACTGCTGTTCCTCCTTCCTGTGGCCCTGTGTGTGGTGGCGCTAGTGATCATGCTCAAGGATTCTCAGACTAATGACTTTGGTTCTCTATCGTACGCGGATATTGGAGTCTTCAGGTGAGTTGATTAATTCATGTTCGAAGATGATTTAAGATCCGTTTGGCATGACTTTTGAGAAGTTAAAAGTAGTTTTTGAAATCCAAAAGTTACTTTTACACATGTTAGTCCTGCCAAACAGCCTTTAGTGACCGTCCATGTAATCCAATTTGTGTATTTGTTGATATTTAGTGCATGAGCGAGTCATTTGTGCTGGTTATTCCATTCTGTCGGCTGTCATCGTGGCCATACCTCGGTCGTCAACCATGTCTCGAGTATGGACATTCTTTTTCCTCGACAAGGTATGCATAAGCTCAAAGAACTAGACAAATGAATTTTTGCGTAACTCGTTCTTAGAAGTCACATTTTCCTCTAATGCCTGCAGCTACTGACATACTTAATACTGTCTGCCGGTGCTATATCGACGGAGGTGGTGTATTTGGCATATAAATGGGATGCCTCAATTACATGGAGCCAAACATGTCGATCATATGGTGGTTTCTGCAGGAAAGCCACTGCCTCCATTGCAATTACACTCGTAGTCACACTTTGCTATGCAGTGCTATCACTCATATCATCGTACAGGCTATTCAGCAAATATGATGCACCAGTTGCCTGCAATAACATGTGGATCATTTGGTGGCCTAGCACAATTCGCAAGCCTGGTACATGCAAAGTGGACCATGGTTTAAGACTAGAATTTAATAGAAGAGGATCCAACGGTCAGAAAACTGGTTACCATTTTGTTAAACATAAGGTCACGTGAATTGACCATTGACGCCTGGTCCAGTCTGGTTTATACCTCTAGGCTCTAATACCCACGGAAGCTTTGGCCAGTTAAAAATCTATATAGAGGACACGACACATAACTACTTCTATCTGTATTTACTAACAAATAACAATAACGTAATCTTGCAGATCAAACTGATTTCTATGAAAATGGAGCTTTTACACTCCAAACGAGCGTCATGACATAATCATTTGTACTTTAAAGAAGAGTCGTGACAAAACCATGCCAGACCACAACAAGTCTACAATATAACAATTCCCAGAAATATGCAAAACATCTACCAACATCTTGTATAGTTATTGAAGACACCCTTAATCTCACTTCACTGATACTACGCTTTTGAACCATCAGTTCAACGAGCTTCGTATTGGACAACTGCAGCAGACAATTAAATTTGTAAATAGCTGATACTACCAAAGAGAATACTCAAGAATAGTCGAAAAATTGAATGCATAATCAACTAAAGTCACATATAGGGCAAATGAGTAGAGTTTAACATACAAACAAATGTCAAAGCAGTACAAAAATTATTTTCAACCGTTGTAAAGCACAGTACTGTCTTCGAAATTTTAACTATTTCTCAAGCAGAAAAGGTCTTAGATGGTAGCTAATTTTAGAACCCGCTTGATATATAATCTGTGCTGATCCAATAAGGGGTGAAAGTAACAACTCAGGTAGAGATTTAGGTTGCCCAAGTTCTATTCATACCATAAATAAGTCCAAAGAAATTTTCGAACTTAATTCAAGTCAAGCTAGAACTTTGAGCTGTGCTCCAGCAACTTTGAGTTAAAAGATGAAACTGAAAATATGACGAACTTCAAATTGATGTTCGAAAGAATTCACCTGTATTATCCCCCAAGTTAAATAACCTTTATGGGTTTTGCCCTAATCCTCGGTTGGGGTTTGCTAGCTCCAGGTTGGTAGGTGGTAGTAATCCTCGACGGAGGTGGTGTATTTGGCATATAAATGAGATTTAGGTTGTCCAATTATTATTATTATTTTTTGTAGGAATAGACCCCTATTGTATTGGAATTAGGCGCCCATCTTTTTACTGTTGTCAGTTAATCTCTTTAGTGTTCGATTCTACTCTATGTTATGACAATGCTATTTTGATCTAAGTGGTCCTATTCTTTGTCCCGTGCTAGGGGAGAGGGGAGTTTCGAGGAGACAGTCTTCGGATTTGAAAGTTCAGCCCTACCCTATAGTATATTTTCCTTATCTTCGTATCATTATCCTTTTTCTTTTCTTCTTTTTGCATCCAGTAAGATTTTTTATAACAGGTAATTGTCCCATGAAGTATCAAATAACATTTAACAAATTATTGTTACTTGCACATTCACAACTAGACCTGTTTATCCTAAGCAGATAGGGTTGTTATTTGTCTTTTATTAGGGGTAAATGATATAAATAAAAAGTGGAAATGCATGTTACCAAACAAGATGGACATACAACTAATGAACTTCAACATTAAATTCCTCTTCCAAAAGACATCCAATCGATTCTATCGTATCAGACTACTCACAGTTTTCAACTAGTTCTGCAGCCTTCCCTGATATTAAAGGGGTAATATACATTATCACCTTCACTATATTCAATATAATGAGTACAACATTCTTCACTAGATAATTCTAAAGATTCAAACAATCGTCGAGAATTCTACAATTCTTAACACAACAATAATAAATCTTTGCCTATCAAAAGAGGAATCCACAAAAGCAAACAACGAGAATTTATCCACACACAAAATAAAGGTACACGACTAACTCAATCTTAACAACTACTCAAAACAACAAATAAAAGACTAATCAAAATTTGGCATTGTTCAGATAGTGATTCCTCACGAATGAACTATTGGTAGTCAATCTTGACAGTTGAATTTGAAGAGCAACGAGTTGTGAATGTGAAACAATTACCCAAATTTGAGGATAACTAGATCAAAGAAATATCAATGATTGGTCAAAATTGAGCAAGCTGCCTAGATTGTGCAATTTTCCCATCGGATTTTTGTTCACTATTTGTGGCTGAATTGAATTTTCTCTTACATGCACTCACATGTAAATATGCTCCTCAATTCATCCAATATTTATTTGATGGCTTCAAATTAAAGTCCTATTGGGACTCTCCTTATTTATCTTTTGCAAATTTCTGCCACAATCAAAAATCATTGCCCACTTTTGCCATATTTGGTGATTTAGAGTTTCAGTTGAAATTGCAACTTTGATTCCTTATTCTAATCACAATTGCTATATGGTCCTTTTATTAAATTATTTGTTGAGGTTGGACCCTAATCCAGCTCATGACATGGGGTGAATACACAACACTTAGTTCCCTAGTTACTTCAATATGCATACGTTAACAAATCGAATAAGAGACTTAAGAACAATAACATTTTGTTCTATCAGGGCAACTAGTTCCATTAATAAAAAATCACAATCTTTAATATGCCCTCAAGCATCTTCACCAAGACAAAACTAGAAAATTTAGCACGATTATCTCTACTTCTACATACAAAGATATACATATCCATCAAGACCCAATTTTGCCAAGCATTGAGAATTCTCCGCAACTTTTATGGCCTATTGACAATTCTAAATGTCCATCACATGTGATGAACATCATTCTCCCTAACAACTAAATTTTGTTGTGAACATCATTCTCCTGGAAAAGATCAAGAATCCTATAATTAAAAACTCATAGAAAGGCTAATTTTTACCAAATATTAGCACTTTCCCAACCTAAGATTTCTCAATGGACAAACCACTAAACCTAATACTCTTTTCCAGCCAACCAAGCACCAAGAATTTATATTTTTTAACAATGTAATTTATATTCCAGGCTTTTAAAGATTTCCAACTTGAGAACTACTCTAAGAAAAGCCCCTTCTGCATGAAGTTAAACCTTTGAAAAACAAAAGATAACTCGAGAAAAAATAAAGATGTAAAGAGAAGAGACGAAAAAACAAAACGAAGATCAAACAAGCTAATATTGGACACCCCAAAAAATTAGTTAGAAGCTTTCACTCAATCACAGCTAAATGAAAATCATTAAAATACATCAAATTGAGTATAAGTTTGCAAAAATAAACAAATTGCACAAATAATTCGAGTCCAAAACAATTTCAAAATAGCCCAAGAATCTTTCAGATTTCAACCCATCACAAAAAAAGGAGAAGAAACAAGATATTAAAAATAGTAGTCAGGTAATTCATCATTAATAAATCATAAAACTACATGTCAAAGAGGCCAAATAAATGGGTATTGAAGTTTTACTTCTTCGGGTACGTTTCTTGTAGAGGATACGATAACCGCATTCGCGGCATTGAATCACGTCGCCTGGCTTCAACGTGTTCTCTTGGCCGCAATCTGCAAAATTATTAACATTATTCAATCAGCTAAAAACAGACAGGAAAATTACACTCAACTGTGTATCCATCTATGTATGTTAAGAAGTACCTCCACAGATGTAGCTTACTGGTTCAGGTTGAGGATCCATTGTTAGAGGTCAGGCACTACCGAATACCAGGGTATATTCTAGGTTAAAGGTTGTCGTCTGGTCGTTAAGTTGAGCGTCAACGGCTAAAGAACGTATTTGGCCATGCTTATAAGCAGCTAATAAAAATCTTTTCAGGAAAATAGCAGCAGAGATTTCCAACTTGAACTTGTGTTGCAACTTGGCCCTCGATCTCCTAATTGTAGCATTACACCTTTAATCTTTCAATTTAGCATTTAGGTCCTTGAACAATTTTACCATCGTCTTCTAGCAAGCTAAAATTTGATTGAAAAGGCGTTATTTCCCTTCTTCAATAAGAAACAGGGAAAAAAGGAAAATGAAATTCTCCTCCTCCTCCGTCTAGCATTTGCATTCCAACCTCCCCCACCTCCAAGGATAAGCGGCGCGTGCTTTCCCAATTTTTTTTTTTTCAAAAAATAATTTTTTTTAATGTAGAAATTGTTGTTCTTTAGAGAGATCTCTAAGGCACATATCAAAAGCAATTTTTTTTTCAACAATACGTACATTTTAACCTAATTAGACAATAAAACATAGCATTGACCTATTTCCCTATCTACGTTGGGTGCATTATTTTTTCGTGATTATCATAGTTGTGGATAGCTATGTCAACGAATCGAGCCAAAAAAAAAGCTCGGGCTCGGCTCGAGCTTTTTTGGGCCCGAGCCGAGCCGAGCCGAGCAAAGCCCGGCCAAAAAAATGAGGCTCAGCCTCGGCTTGTTTTTTTTTGGGAGAAATCTACATTTTTTACTTAAAGAATTTAAAATTTGTACAGTTTATATGTGCTATAAATGATAGAACTAGTATTGATCTCTAAATAATTTCTAAATTATCTACATTTAACAATGTCAACGAGTCGAATTAAAAAACAGCTCGGGCTTTTTTGGGCCCGAGCTGAGCCGAGCAAAGCCTAGCCAAAAAAAATGAGGCTCAGTTGCTGAGCCCGAGCCGAGCCGAGCCCGAGCCGGCGAGCTTTTTTGCTATCCCTAGCTATGGACGAAGGGACGTAATTGAAACAAAATAGAAATTCAACGGATCAATTTTGCAAAAAAGTTAAAAAAATGATGAAACTGAAACTTTGCCTATTCAAGCAATAGTTGGTCTTGCTGCTATTAAGCCAATTAAGCCTCCGAAAGAATTTATAAATAATTTAATTTATAAATAGATATAAACGAATGACATATAAGTAGATAATACTTGTGGATCCATTGAAATTTGTGGTTGAAATGAAGTTTGATAATTTATAAATTTTGGTTGAGAATTTCCCACTTATTTAGCTTGTAAGCTAACTTATAGATTCGATTCACATAATTTGTGGGTCTCCATCTTATAAGATGACAAATTTTTTTTATCAAACTTTCTCTAATTGTTTTCGACTTATCTCCCCGTTTGATTCCGCTAAAAAGCTTATTAAAATCTAAGTCATCAACAATTAATTTTAAACTCCCGTTTTATGAAATTTACAATTTTTCAACCATATATTTCATTAACTTTTGTCAAAATCTATAATAAATATAATTTTTATTTAAATGAAACAATGGCTTAGTCATAAAGATTTATATATTGAGCTTCTCAAGAAATTAGTCCAATGTCAACCTTCTTTCTAAATTTGCTATGTTGTCGGTTCACTTGCTGATTCCTTCGGCCATTCCCACGGGTTCTTAGTTAGTGGAAATTACTGGAAATTTCACTGCTTGCATAATTGCAACAAAACTAGAAATCAACAGAAATACTCAATTCACCCCTTATAAAAAGATGGTAGTGAAGATGCATGTGTGAACATTTTTCTCCAGAAAAATAGATAAAACTGCAAAGAAATGGAAAAGAGATCATGCTAATCCATGTACTCTTTACTTATTTATCCTATCTGGTTATGCTAAAGTAGCTCATTTCAAATAGAATTTGATCTGTGCTTTATTCATAATCTTTCTCGAAAATTTCTCACTCGAAAGGAGAGACTTGGCGGTATCCATCCCGGTCGAGAGCTTTGCTGAGAGACGACGAAAG
This sequence comes from Fraxinus quadrangulata, assembly GCA_903798255.1. Classification (NCBI taxonomy): domain Eukaryota; kingdom Viridiplantae; phylum Streptophyta; class Magnoliopsida; order Lamiales; family Oleaceae; genus Fraxinus; species Fraxinus quadrangulata. The sequence continues at coordinate 11,543 of CAIGRB010001189.1, read as the reverse complement.
GGTTGATGCATAAGCCTTTTCCTCATCGATTGTATCCAACATTTTGATAACGGGACGCCGTGTTATTGAGATGAACTTCGGGGGAGCAACTTCTGTTATGAACCTCAGTTTCTGAATTTTCGCCATTGGAAAATTACAGAATTGAAGATTGGAATGTGAAAGAAAGAAGATATTTTGTTGCAAAGAAAGAGTAAAAGTCCGCTAAATTTATAGGGAGGAGAAGGAGAAGTCACGTTCAACGTAACCTGTTTCATACGTTGTTGCCTTTGTACAATGAACTGTTCTACCGCCTCCTACACTTTTGTATTAACCTTTTGCATTAACTGCACATTTACGCGGCGATATCATCTCGCGGAGGCTATAGAAGAGCTGGGTCAAGTCTCGTCATCTTCGTGTAAAGTTGTAGAGCTTAATTATTATTGCCGTGCAAAATCAGTTCACGAACCAAAATTTCATTAGGATATTTAATGGATTTCACACTTATAATTTCAATTTTACCCTAATTTATCTTATAAATAAGGAACCTTCATTAGGGTTTTGGATTACCGTAAAAAGAGAGATGTTAGAGAAGATAAGGCTTACGATTTTCTCTTGTAAACTATTATTTTATTTTATTTCTTATCATGGTGAATCACTGTAGATTGAGACGAACTTCTATAGATTTTGTGTGTTGTTGCGCCTATTTTCTCTTTGTATTTTATTGCTCTTGATGGTAGAATTAGAATTTCTAATTCTCAACATTTTGGATGGAGACCAATGTGAAATGTAGTGGGGTAGTGCATTGAAGATAAAATTTGAATAAACGTGTTTTTTAAAATAAAGTGATCTAATTATTAGGGCACATAGAGGTATTTAGGTTAATTTTCGTCATCACACATTTATAAAAAAATGTGCATGTGTCTGCTTCAAGAATATGTGTTTGAAAACTAATTTCGATAAAGAGACACAAGATTGATCTCTTATCTTACCCACGGATGAGGATCGGTAGGCAAGATACTTACTGTCCACTATGGACACGAGATCAATCTTGTAAATGGACGTGCCTCTTTTTTATCTTCTTGAACTTTTACACGAGGCGATTCAATATTTATATCAGTATCAAATTGAATTTTTAGATCGAACAGTTCACGATAGCAAGGATGTCGCAGACGCAGTGAGCATGGTTTTCTCAAAGGGGGACCAAAAATCTCGATAAGATTTTCTCTCAACTCGCTTCCAAATATTTCAGTCCTTGAAAAGGTGCAAGATTAATCTGAATTTTGCAGTTTGCACTGAAATAACCCCGCAGTAATTCAAGAATCAACCATTAAATAGTACGCATATAGAACTTCACTTTGCAAAATGGTTCACCATGGAACCGTTGAGTAATGAGAACCCTTCCAACGTGTTGCATAGAGAGAATAGGCAGGCCTTGTTAGCGGCACATTATCAGGAATGGAATCAAAGGGCGCTTAATCAAGTCTGACAACGGGTTTTCCAACAACGCAATTTATATGATCGATTGTTTTACCTTTTTAACACAATCAATGTCATTAGAGATCTTACTACCTTAGGTTAAAACAGTTTGCCATGGTATCTAAAATGTGTATTATTCAAGTTTGTAAATGAATTATAATGGGTATTTATATCCTATTTGATTATATTAAGAACCCCCACCTTCTACTATGAACCATCTCGCATGAAATTGTTAAAGAATGGACAAACCTAATGCTGCTTTTGATTGTTGCAGAATGTCCACAGGAGGGTTGATATTTGATTAGCCTAGTTTCTGAAGATTTCTAGCAATGGACAAACATAATGTTGTTTTGATTGTTGCAGAATTTCCACACCAGGATTGATATTTGATTATCCTAGTTTCTGAAGATTTCTGGCAAATATACTCCACTGTGGATGAAGTGAAAATTGATGGAACTTTTTATTTGGTAAGCCTCTCTAAGTTGTGCCCTCCTCTCAAGAAATTACATGTGAGATTATTCAAGTAGTAATTTTGTAATATAAAATTTTCATTTTTTTAATCTTCCTAATTTTTAAGTTGTACTTCCTAACTATATGACTTTTTCAAGTGCTCATGTAAGCACATAACATTCCTATAAATTTCTTATGGCAGCATTGTCCATCAACTAAATTTATTTTAAGGCGAAACTTCTAAATACGCAACAATCATGCTACAATGTCAGATACTTTAGTATAATCATTGATATAATGTCACATAACATCCTATTATTTGACAATATAATATTTTTTTTCATCCAATCATCTACTGTCAAATACACGTCAACATTTCTGTCATTTTCATTCTTGCAAAGTAGATTAATCCAATGCTCTCTCATCGCTTTGGTGTTTTAATGTTCTCTCAGAGTTATTTAATAATGGGTATTCAAGATGTCAAAGAGTAGAAAAATAGAAATAGATGGGGAGAGACTAATCAAAATGATGAGGTCACGTGGGAATGAAGTTCGAGTCTCTGTCTATTAGAAGGCTTAGTTGTATGTATAACTTCACTTCCACTTGAAACGAATCATCATGATAAAACAACCGGTCTCGTTCCGACCTTCTCTTAAAATCTATGAAGGATAATTATACAAATTTGATAAAGAATTTAAAAAATGCCCTCGATACAAGATTGTAAACCCTAAGGATGAAAATTCAATGATTGCCTTTAACTGATCTTCTCATTGAATCAATAGAAATATGTGGAGTTGAGCATGTTTGAAAACACGAGAACGTTTTATTTGATAATGTGCCGTTCATGGCATTGACGTTCTTTATTCTCATTGAATCCTTTTTAGGTTCTTAAATAGCGGTCGCTATTCTTTAAGGTCTTTTGCAAAGAAGCTCTATGTTTCCATTCACGTATATATTAATGTAAATAAGGAATTTTTTCCAAATTACAAATTAGTCTTTAAATTTTAGGAAGAAGCAGGATGGTCTGTCCTCAACATTTCATCAGTCATACCTAGTCAATAAAAAAAAAATTATGTCTATATGTGTTTTATGTATATGTACTAAAAGATACCATATTCTTATTAATTAAGTATAAAGAAAAAAGAGAGATAAAATAAAAAGGAGAAAAACAAATAGAAAAGAACGCTATTCAAATTCTTGGTATAGCAATAACTGTGTATCCATATTTAGATTGGATTTATTGTTAGACAAAGTAAAGAAATTGAGTTAGTATGAAAGAAATGGGTTAATGCACAATTAGCTACCGCAGTTAGGACGGTCAATAGTTGAATTTTGATCTGGATCCGATAAAAATAATGGAAGATGGATTTAGGGTCTTAGTTAGATAATCTGATCAAGATCAGAATTTGATAATCTGTTAATTAAATGAATCAAATGTGTATATAGTCAATTCAATCTGATTTGTTATATATAGTTAAGGTCGTAAAAGATTTTTATGATACGTTATTTGTCATTAAAATAAATAGAAAAAAAGAACAAATTTAGAATAAAAAAGTTGTCAAATTCAAAACATAAAAAATAAGAAAGTCAATTTACGTGTACAGAGTATTCTGAAAAGTGTAATGCATGACGAGGCATGGAGGCTTCGTGCTAGGCGATCTAGACAAAGCCTAAACGAAAAAAAAGTAAAAAAGTATTTTTAATTTTAATATTATTTTAAATTTGTAATCAATCTAAAATTTATTTAATAATACATACAAATTATAATACCAAATGTAGTTTTAAGAGATTAACAAAATAAATATATTTGATAAACAAGATATAGTATAATAATGCTAATTGAAATATTTGGAGAGTTTTAAATTTTTATTAATAATACAATAAAAGGTACAATATACTACAATCAAATCAAATAGATTCTTATTCCATATCGAAAGTTTATAACAAAATGTTTAGAGATGTCCTCTGTAAATAAGTAAGTCAATAAATGGATAAGCAATTTTTTGTGCTATTCAATCTAATTGACTAAAAGTTAAAAAGTTGAAAATTTTATAATTATTAAATCCGTTCAAGAATTGGAAAAATTGGAAGAAAAAAGTTAATTGGAAAAAAAAAAAAAGTTAATTTCAACATTGATTTTATTTTTCTAATTTCTTTAATTTCGGATCGAGTTTGTTGAATCGGATATTTGATAACATAGCAAATCAGATATGAATTTAACAATCAAATATCCGTTGAATTATCGGATCGAATGGAATAATTAATCTTATTGGATAGGATCGGATATGGACAGATCGATCCATATCCGAACCATTTACCGCCCTAACTGTAACCCAATCCAGCCGTAGCTCGAATTGGCACCGTACCTCAAACCCATAGCAGCTCCGCCTAGTAAACTCATACTAATCTCGAACTTTCTTTCTTTTTTTCACAAATCAACAATTTCTAAAAATCAGATTTTTGGAGGTTTTATTACTCCCATTTCTTTTCTGGTTCCAATCGACACCAAATAAAATGTGAAGGGCTATTTCAAAGTTGCATATCTAAGCAACATAGCCATTTTCTATTAACTTTACTTTTACTTTTCCTTTTTCCCCCCCTTTTATCTTCCTATTTCTTTTATTTTATTTTTGTGAAAATTAATTTTGTTTTACCACTTTTCCCTTCATATTGGTATTTCACATCGCATGTGCTATTTTAGTAGTGATTTCTGTCACCAAACTAGTTTTTCAACTATAATGAAAGTTCAAAGATAATTGAGCAATTAAGTGGTAACTAAGGGCGAAATTTTAATTAGAGCTATTTACATACTCTATTTCCCTCCCCTATTGCATGCATGTAATCTATATAAAATTTCTAGAATTTATTTGTATGAAAATTGTCAATTAAATGTGTTTGATTGACTTAATTCTCAATATAAAAAATATTGCACTTTTTTCATAAAATTGAGTTTTTGAGAAGTGTGAACTGCATAGAAAAAACTTACCCCCATAAATAAATATTTTCCTTATATTTGATGAAAATATGGTCACGTAACCAACTTTTATAAAATATTATCAAACATCCAAAAAGTAAGAGTTTGGATAGAAAAGTGACATTTTTCATGAAAAATAAAATCAATAAGATATATCGTTATAGTATTATGATCACTGACTCTATTTCACCGTAATAGCCAATTTCATCTACCGACTACCTATACATGAATAATATTTTTATCCTCATTCTTATCTAATAGTCAATTCCTTCTACCACTTTGATGTGAAGTCACGAACTAACTTGAACATCGAAGTTTCAAGGGAGTAATTGTCAGTGTTCTCTTTGCAGTTCACGTAGAATGGAGGTAGATGGAACAAAAGGCACATAGCAAAGTTTCGATTTTCAAATATTAGCACGTAGCAATTCAAACAGATACATAATTATCATTAAAGAAACTAACTAAAACGAAGAATTACATGTACTACACTGAGAATTGTTTATTTAAGAATTCTCATGCAGGAAAAAAAAAAAGGAGAGGAAGAAGTGAAATAAGTAATTAACTGAAAGTGCCTACCTTGATCTCTGAAGTAGGATTCACCGGTTGGTAATGCTCCTCCTTTGCTTTGTTGTATCTTTCAATTAAAGATTTCATGCTGATAAGAGGAGATTAGGAACAGATTTTTAGAAAATAATTCAGAGGAAAAATGGAAAAAGTTTTGTACAAAGTTTTGCAGACGAGACTGAAAGAAAAGAAAACTTGATAATACGATTTACAAGGTCTATTACTCTGTCGGGGCTGTAAGATTATAATCATAAAGCACTTTGGACACAATATCTTTTCAAGCAAATTTAAAGAGTGGTTTCTACCCAAAGTGGTCGTTACAATTAAAATTAGAACAACATTCCCTTCTTGGGATGTAGCTCGAAAAGATGGGTTGTTGTGGATGTCATTTCTGAAGATGATGGTAATATAGCGACTCTAATTGTATCTCATTTCGCTCGTGGAATGCTTGTTTTGTGTCTTTATAAACACTTTTGACATCCTTTTCTTACAAGCCAGTTTCAAGCGAGAGTTCTACTCAACGTGTTTTTATTTTATTTAAGTCCGGTCAAAGTGGTGTTACGTGTGCACATGTAAGCCTCTGTTTGGTGACAATTTTTTTTTGAAAAAACATTGTTTTGAATAGTAATTTTTGGGAGAACGTGCGGTGTAAGTAAAGTTTTATGTTTACGTGTAAAATATTTTATTGTATGAATGCATGGTAAAAAATAAGCACGTACAAAATAGAATTTTGAAAGAATGGAAGACAAACGGGCTAATTATTGAAGAAACAAATTCATAATTTCTTAGTTCATACGACAATTACTCTTCATGGATAACCTATTAATAGGCATTTAAATTCTCAATAATCAAAACTAGATTATATATGTTAAATTTAACTGAAAAAGGACATTTCCATCCCTTTTATATAAAAATGAGAGAAAAAAATACATTTTTAAAAAATGTACCTCCAAACTTTTATTATAATTCATAATTTAATTTAACCATAAGTTACATAAATGAGCGACAAAGCTTCGATCGATGTATGGAACTTTTAGAGATCGCCGCCACAAATTCCTAAATTCAGTAGAAAAATTATAAACCAATAGAATCAAGAAATACATGCGTTATACGGTTGCCAAGACTTGTAGAAAATCGAAGAGAATTTGTTGATATAACAAAAGAATCAAATAAGACTTGTTAAAGAACAACTAACAAAATTGTAGAAGAACTGAACGGACGCAGGCATTTCTTTATTTTTGGTTGAGCAATAATGAAGCGATTTTTCAGAACAATTTCAAATGCTATGTCAGCAAAACAAGGATGTTTAAAGAGAGAAGAAAATGAAATTTAATCACTTGAAATGGAAGGCAATGTCCCCGTTTATTTCGGATTAAAATCAGATTTTAATCTAAATCAAAGTCAAACAATTCATATTAGCCACATCTTTCATGAGTCTCACAACTTTTCAATCACACATTTCAAAACTACTATCACAATCTATTAAAAATCTAATTTTAATTATCACCAAACACCTACTAAATGTTATGCACGAAAGCTTAGAAAATGAGAGTAGATCACATCAAAGCAGTCAATTTCATGCTTAAGGAGAAAGAGATAAAAATTGAAGAAAACCCAAAAGTTATGAGAAAAAAGAGAAGTCCAGTGGAAAGGAAAATACGAATTTCGAGTTACTAAAAGAAACTTCGCATATTCTCGAAAATAAGCTTGAGAAAAAGAGAGCTGAAATCAATCAAAAGGAATTGCAGATTTGTGATGAAACTGAAATAGAACATATAAAGCACGATTCAATTTGAGTTTGAAGAATTTTCTGCTCAAGTGCCTAGATTAAAGAAAAACCATCACTTGCCACAATGAGATGGACAAGTTTATGAAATAGATGTGGTGTGAACATTAACTTGTGAATGGACATATAGAAGAAATTTACATAGAGCATATCCTCCTTGAAGAGAAGAAAGATTAAATGGAGCTATTAAAAAATAATGTAGAAATAATAATAATCTAGACTCGTCAATATAATTTTTTGACAAGATTCATGATCTGTGGAACTCAATAATGCCTACATTAATATATTATTTTGAAAAAATTAAGAATACGCATCCAACATCAAATGTATTATGTCTAGAATGCATGAATTTACGCTTTAAATAAAATCATCCTATTTTATAACTGTAACTAGGAGCCCAAAACTATCGTCTCAAACTCGTCGTCCCATTAGTTATCCTTTCTGTAGATTTTTGATATATTGATCACATCACATTTTCTTAGTATACACCTCGTTAGCATCTTCCTATATGCTAATATGAGGTGATGTACTAAAATGTCAAAAATATATTGAAAGGACAAGTCCAGCATATTTAAACTTGTATAAATAGGAGCTTAAGTTTTGTTCAAGTGAATAAAATGAGAAAAATAATAAGAAAAAGCAAGTTGAGTAAGAAAAATACTTTGTATGAGACCACGAGAGAATAAATTAACTTTTTCTCTTCGGGCATTTTTGTAAGTGTAAGTGCTTGATTTATTTGTAAGCCCACATTCGCTTTTAGATTAACATATACTACTGGATTATTTACGAAAATTTCACCACTTGCAAAAATTTGAAGAATATTTTATTTATTTATTTAAATTTATTGTTTGGAATTATATTTGCTAATTAACATGTTGATTTTCTATAGGTACTAATTAAAATTCATTCAGATCAATATCCTTAAGATTAATATATTTCCAAGTATATAATATTTATGTATTTCCATGCCACATTTTTTCTTGAATCAGAATAAGGAAACATGCATACTCGATCAAACACACACACATTATTGCATGGATGGATTGTTTCTTTATTAATTTTATAGAAAAATTTAGATATTAATTTATTTTTCAACCCTAATAAACCCTAATCTGCATCAAATCAAACAGAAAAAATGAAGATAAACTTTCTAATGCAGTAATTTATTTGCATATATAATTATAATTAAGAAATATAAGTAGATTAAAGAGTATATTTATTATGAAATTAATTACCTGGTGCTGGCAAAATCATAGAGCTTTCCACTGCTAGAGAAAATAATCAATCCAACTTGTGCATCACAAAGAATTGAAAGCTCCTTAGCCTTCTTCAGCAACCCATTTCTTCTCTTTGAGAAAGTGACTTGCCTACTCGTTGAATTGTCGATCCTACGGATCACAATCTTCCCTCTTCCCATTCCAAGTCGACCGATCTGTCATACATCAGCAGACACAGATACAAAGTAGAGGGTTTTTAATCAAATCCCACTTTTAGAAATTCACAGAAAAGATAAAAGGGAGATAGATAGAGCCAAAAGAGCTTACTAATTTGAGCTTTGATTGAAGACCAGCGTGTGTTAGTGTGTGTGAGAGAATATAGAGTAGAGAGAGAAAATTTTTGGGATGTCTTTTTGGAGCTGGAAGTGTAATTGATTTGAGGCAAATTCTTAGCTTTATGCGGTAAGCAAGAAAGCGGTTTTCAAAACATGGAGCGGTTTAGTGGTTTCACTGAACAACAATGTCGAGAGTATGATAAGAATCTTCTACTCGCTACGAAAATTTGCCAACTGTGAGACTAAAATCAAACGAGTTTCATAGACCTACAGAAATTAGATTTGATGGACAGATGTCGAGAGATTAAAGAGAGTACAAGAATGTGTACTCGAGCGAGTGAAGGTAAGGTGTACCTCGGAGTCCCAGAAACCAGGCTGATTGGAGGGAGGGTTGTGAAAGTCGTTGAAATTATTTAGAAATTTGATGTTTTTGTTTAGCTAATAGATCACTGACAGTTGGAGAACAGTTGTCGGAACAAAAATAATAAAATAAATAAGAATAAATTTAAAATAAATAGAATAAATTTCCTTTTCAAAAAGTGTTACTTGAAATCTTGATTACCTTCCTGTTCAATCTTTAATTATTTATAGCATTTTTAAAATAATTATTACTCTTTCTATGTGTTAGAATATTTTATTGGTTTACGATTTGCTTTCATTGAGGACAAAATGGAATTGAATAGAGTTTCGTCGTGGGAGAATAATCTTATGACAATTTTTGTTCATCGAAAACATTTTCAGAAAGATTCTTATTACAATTAAAGTAATAAATATATGTTTTTTTTTTACCATAAACGGTAGATTCAATCCGACCAATGTAAAAGTTTAAACTAGAGAAGAACTTCAACTATTGAATTAGATAAATATCTATAATATATTAAATATCACATCGAGTGAGAATCATTTTTTGACGATTTTAACCATACGACGGTTCATTTATTTCAACAGTACCTTAATTTTCATTTTTTCAATATGTAATAAATATTACAAAATTCTTATCAAGTATGAATTTCGTGTTATTAATTCTCAATTAATTAACATTCACATTAATCTAAATTTAATGAATCTCGACTTGATAAATTTTGATTTACATGAATCCAAAGTTATTATAAATGAATTTATTTATATTCATGTATCTAGAAATTTTAATGGGTTTTTAAATTCATGTATTAATAATTAATTCTTATGTATCAAATGTAGTATAAAAATATTGTTTATTTGTAATATTTCACAATTACAAAAAAATTGAATAATAAAAGTTTAATTTTAAGAGTGGAATTTTTTTTTTTTAAATGTCTATCACTGGTATCAAATATTAATTTTTACAACACTTATAAAGTATTTTGAAAATAACGTGCAATACACATTCAACTCTGACTAGTGTTACAAAATGTTTGATCCAAATTCATTTTTATAAAGATAAAAACAATAAAAATTGCAATAATTTCACTTATTAGGTGATTTTATTGAGATAAGAGAGAGATGGTAAAGAAATTTTTTTTTTTTTTTTCATTTTAATCTCATGTTTGGTGTAAATTAGGATTAGATTTTTAACAAATTTTGATTAAAAAAAATGATAAAATGTTTAGTTAAAAGTTGTAAATCCCATGAAATGTATAGATAAAATTAATTATCAAATTTGACTTGAAATTTTTATCAACTATTAATCTACACCAAATAAAAGCTAAGTAAGTTCCGCCCTTCTCTTATTATACTCGTAAAGCTATTTAAATATGACACGTTGAAAATAATAACTTAAATTAATGCATGTGGTTTATCTTTAACAATTCACCTTTTAGATTAGATGAAAAATATTATTTTTAGAATTAAGGAAAATATCTAGATTCAAGTTTTTCATTATTCATTTCTAAAAGTTGTGTATATTTTCTAAAATGGTGATGCATAAATAAATTGAAATATATTTTACCCTCAATTTACAACACCACACGCAGTATGAGCACCATTTTTTAAAAGAAATTTGAATGTTGTAGTCAAGATACTTGAATTAATAGAAAATTAAATTTATAAAAAAATAATTATATATTAAAAATAAATTTATGATGGAAGATTAAGAGAAATTAAAATTAAAAACATAATGAAATAGTATATAAAGTGTTAATTATGTAACATATAGTGTAAATTATCGTTTTCAATTAAGGATATTTGGGTCGGTTTAACTATTTATAATTCAAATTAATACTCTATCTTTCCTTCAAAATGTATATTTTTTTTTTTACCAATAAGTAATTTACAATATGCAAAATATAAATTTGTAAAATAATGCATGTAATTAATATTTCTGAATGAATAAAAAAATACTCAATAATAATTAATTATTCAAGTAGGATATCGTCAACTTTCCAGACGTAAGTACCAAAGAAAATGACTGCTCTATATATATAAATTAATTTGGGTGAACACGTCAAAGTTGTCTTGCATATTGACTTGTATAGTGATGCATGTAATCTAAGCGTTAAAGATGGATCATATTCAAAAATGGGCCATGAAATGCCGTATGAGGTTATAATAAAGTCAAAACATTCAATAGGAAAAGGAAAGGAATACGCCCATTTCATATAGTCAAGATTTATGAGTTTAAGAGAATGACATCGATAGATGAATTGATGGATTCGAGTAGATAGAGAATATTCTGACATTTAGAAATGATCTCGTTAACATGTAATATATTTGACCATTAGAGAGAATATATGTTTACGTTATTTATCTAAAATTATAAACCATTAGAGAGAATATATGTTTAC